>JAJOOS010021050.1:0-15742 GCA_029582725.1 Solanum chiquidenum
AATTTCTCTACGTTTGTGAAATGAACATTTTCAAGATAACTCGCAAGCGTAAAATAAAAAGAATAGTGTCATTTATGCATTAATTTTGTGAATGACAAATATTAAGGAACTTTATATGTACTGTTGCATTCATCATCAAATTAAAAAAATTATTGAGACTGAACATTCTCCTATTTAGACAATTTTACTATTGTTTTGCATCTTAGTTTGGTAATTTTTTATTAATACGTCAACTACATACTTATAACTAGATAAAATTAATTGAAAGCAAAAACTACACAAAATTAATACTCCTAATAATGGATACATGAAACATAACTAGTTTTAGATATTCATCACCTTAGACCATTTTCGCTTGGTAGGGAAAAGAAGAGAAATAAATAAGAACCAAATAATACTTCAAAATAAAAAGACAATAAAAAAAATTATACAAAAAATACTACCGTATAAATTTATAAATCTCGTGTCAATACAAAGCAAAAGGTCATAATGATAGAGTTATAGTTAACATAAGTAGCCTATGTTACAAATTTAATTATATAAGACCAAGTAGAGCTGTCAAAAAGGGTTGGCCCAGCCCCACCAGGCCCAAGCCTCGAGGGCCAAGGAATTTGAAGGGCTAGGGTGGGACGGCCCTTCATTTGGTAGGGTCTGAAAATGCTCAACCCAACCCAACCCTAGAAGGGCCGAGGGCTTGGGCGGGCTAGCCCTTCTGTTTTTCTTTTTAATTTTTTTTTTCTTTTCAAACTTATAATTCTATAACATCAAAATTATGAGAAAATTTTCAAATCAAATATGACAAACAATGATGTTGTTTCAATAACACTAACAAAAATCTAGTGTAATTAACATGTATCTCGCATACTGGATATGCGAGTGAGATAAGAGAGTGACAAGCAAGATAGGAGTGAGGCGAGGGAGCGAGATTTGTATATGTTTCCTAGATACATGCGAATCTACTTGAATAGAGTGTATCTAAAACAAATTAACCCAATTTTGAGTCCATATATTTCGAGATACTATCTGGGTACGAAAATTTATAATATTACAACACAGCGTATATTCAAATAATTAGATTATATACTAGTGAGATTATTGTAAATTACTCTTAAATAAAAAGTTTTGGCCCATGAACCGACCACGTTCCAGCCCCGATCAAGCCTCAAGGGCCAAGGGATTATATGGATCGAGCTTATAAACCCTAGTTTTAAATGGACTTGAAAAATCATATCACAACCCTACCCTAATAACGGGTAGGGTTGGGCAAGCACCATGGGCTAAGCCCATGTTGACGGCTCTAAGACCAAGTAACATGACAGAGAAATCAATGGAAACCTTAAATTGAACATCTTTACGAATACATAAACTATATGGTCAATTTTATGTTGTGATCTCACAAATAGTCAATTGAATTTACTGTTTACTTTATTCTAGCAAGTATATGGTATAATAACCACAAAAACACAATACTAGATATTTAACATTTATGCATGCTCCAACAAGACTTGGAATAAATGAGACCTTTCCCTTTCCTTTCATACTCAGGAAAAACACAAATATGCAAATCTACAACAAACTTTGGATGTCAATTGACACGCCCAATAAAGATGAACATGCAATAAACACCAGCAACTTTCTCAACAAAATCTGACAACTGTCTCAAAATTTTCAATAAAATCCCTACTAAATTTGATGGTAACGAGAAAAACAGAAAAAGGGCGGTTATAACGAGCCAACAAACAGCAAAACCAAAGTTTTCATCCTTGTCAACACGACTAAATAAAAGAAACCAAGAACTTTTCCACCAACATTCTTTCTCCTAGCCTCTTCATGGTCCATGATACCAGCTGAGGTCGTCAGCACAATGTACCCAAACTGCAAGTTGAAACCAATATGTAAACATCAAAACATAAAAATAGATAATATACAGAATAACCAGGAAAGCCTCAACTGCAAGCATCTACAAAGCGTGCTTGTTGTGTGACATTTACAAATGAATGGATCTTTTAAGCATTACAGGTGCTTGCCCAAATTACTCAAAATTTTCTACTGCTCAAGGAGAACCATAATTTAACAAGTCATGATTCATCAAAAAAGTAAAGAATCAAACATTAAAAATGTCTATTTCACAAGGCTATGATCATGACATAACATTCACCCCGACAATCATTTCAGAAGACAGAAGCCAGGCCCAAATTGAAGATGATCAGAAATGGAGTTCCATATATTGATCAAGGGAACAAAGCAAATTATATTAATAACTATACATGTCGAGAAGGGAGCAATCTAGCAGTCCATCCTTCTATCTCCTTAACTCCAACATCAAAGCGAGGACTAATAACACCACACTTGTTTAGCCTTCCGTTCAGTTCGACAACAATCTTTTCTGACCTATGATCATCGACGTACTCAAATTCACCGATGTAACCTACACATGGATACCAAAAGTAAAAATATGACAAGGTGATGCTAGCAGTGCATACAGTTAAGAAACTAAAATACCATACTTCTGCATAACAATGAGGAACTTGATGATGACTTTTGATGAAGGTCTAATCATGACCTGACGCTTTCCCCTCTTCTCAGCATTGTACATGCTTTTGAGAGCATCATTCAACACGCTAACTCTAACCATCTTTTCTTATCAAACTGTATCCAATATATACAATAATCAGATACACCATCAAAAAAAGTGACGACAAGAAAAGCTCCAAAAACCAAATAAAAAGAATCAAATGGTAGAAAGATATAGTCAACGTCCTCAAAAAGACACTAGATTAACAGCATAAATTTACAGGTATAAGTGACTATATATTAGAAGCAGACCAGCAAGCACAAGCAAACTTCAGAAATCATGACAACAATATAACCACAGTGAAGACTCAACAGAAGACAAGACAATAATTACCAATATAGAGCTAGACAAGCACCATCAAATACCATCTTATTACAAGACCTCCATCAATAATGCTTCCTTTATCAAGCAATAAAGATATGAATCATCACTATCACCCATTATCAAAAAGCATAACAAGGCCCACATGTGAGAGGGCATGTTGAAAATACAATTAAATATTAGATAGTGTGTTCCCCGTAACAGCTTAAGCTCACACACATCAACCCACTTCCCAGAACATAATAATCTATATGATTCAAGCGCCATAACCCATTCTATTGCCTTTTTTACACTCCAGAATTCCTACTTCCATTCACATAGCCTTTAAAACTAATCATCACTTTAGATTTACCATAAATACAACTACCAAGAACCCTAAACATTAAAGAGTAAGAACACTCGCTAATTCCAACAATAAGATAGTATGAAAAAACTACTTTCTTCATCATGGATTGGAAAAAAAGAGAATAAAAGTCTTTCACATCTCAGCAAAAACCCCAAGATTATCAAAAAAATCACATTTTTACTCTCCAGAATCCCTATTTCCATTCACACCCCCGTTAAAACTAATCATCACTAGCATAGATTTACCACAAATACCAAGAACCCTAAGACGTTAAAGGGTAAGAAACCTCACTAATTTCAACAATAAGATAGTATGAAAAACTACTTTCTCCATCATGGGTCATGGAAAAAAGAGATTAAAATCCATCACATCTCAGTAAAACCTCTAAGAATGTCAAAAAGATCACACTTTTACTTTACAATTCAAAACAGAAACTACAAGAAACAATGGTATCTAAGTAACGAAATGCAGACAATTGTATCTAAGTAAAGAAATGCAGGCAAAGATACACTTACAAATTGATTCTGTAGAGAAAGAGATCACAAGAGTTGTTGTTGCGGAGGAGCAAAGAGGCGGAATCCAAGGCACTGGCTTTTACATGTAAACCTAGGGCTTTAGGTTTTATTGTTGGGAAGAAACACTTTTGGGCCCAAAATTAATCTTCTAAAATGGCCCAAAATGTATAACTTTTTCAAAAAGGAATTTTCGTAAATAGTCAATATAATAAACTTAATTATGTTTCATAATTATAGTTTGCATATTTACGAGTTGTAATTACAGTTTAAGTTGTCTCATTTATATAATTCGTGGATGAGTTTGCATAACTCGCTGGTACGTTTGTATAATTGATTTTTTTTATAAACTCGAAATATCAAATTTATACAAACATAAATACCTGAACTTTAAACGGTTATAAAAAATTATACCATACAAAAGTTATACAAATTCTAAATTATACAAACGTACGAATTATACAAACTCGAAACCTAAGTCCATGTAATTATCACTGAATATTGGTCATGAGTGGTAATTAACTAAAATTATAGCTATGATGACTGATTAGCTAGTATATATTTGCTTGACCATGTAATTTTCCTTTTTCAAATGGACAAAATAGTCAGCTTTTAATCCCTAGCCCCAATTATTGTGTTTAACTAGAGTGGAGTCAATTGAATGAGTTAGGCTTTAATTAACAAGATTAAAATGGAATGACTTGGTGTCAATCGAACGGGTAATTAAAAAGGTTAAAATGGAAAGAATTAAAAATGGATTGAATCATACCTTGCTCAAATTTACTTTGGGCCAAATGAATTAGAAATTAGATTGAATTTAAATAAAATTAGCACATTGTCATAATTCATAACTAACAACATTCAACTCATAAAACTAGCCAAATTTTTACTAACTTTTCATGATAGCTATTTGTAGAATAAATTGATATAGACTTTATTGTTACATGAGATTAATTTTATAATTTTGAGACTCAGTTAATAGTAATAAATGAGTTGGCATATCTAATGCATGCAATTATCTGTTAAAATGATATGACGTATGAAATAATATTTTTTTTATTTTTTATGGAAAATATTAATAATTGAATAACTTTTTTTAAAAAATGAAAGAAATAAAGCTTTGTATCCAAAAACAAGAGAACGAAATGAAATTAAAAAAAAAGTAACATAACATGTTTCATCTTGTATATGGTAAAAAAAAACAATTTAAAACTTGTTTGAATTGGCAAACAAACTCATTTTCTCTTTCTAATTTCATAGGTATATGATGAAAAAGGTTATTACAAACTAAAGAGATAATAATTGTTTCTTCTTTGCACACATATTATCAAAAATTAAAAGGGTGGTTGAATTGGGTGTAAAAACTAGGCAAAAATAGAAATTGCTTTAAAATAAATTATGACCAAAAACATGAACTTATCCCACGTTTTTTTAGTGAGTCCTTAATATATAGCCCTCAATTGACACCCTTATGTTGAACCATTTTTTTACACTATGTCATGTTGAGACGCACAGATAACATTACGAGAATAATTTGTGTGTCGTATGAATAGTCTATTATGACGCATAAACAAATATAGTTTATGTGTCTTACGAATAGATATATGATAATGCATATGTAATACTATAAAAAGTAATTTTGAAAGCTAATTTATATGAACAAATTGCTATTATGCATGTGTTATATAAGCTATAACCTATTAAAAGTATGTAGAATTTTTCAGGGGCTTGCTTCATTGATGTATGGTAAAAGATAAATTGATGATCTTAATTTGTTTGGGCTCACCTTTATAGTCATTTTTGTTTTTGCAATATCTTAATACAGTTGTTTTGTAGAGTATTAAGATGTATGGTAAAAGATAAAAATATATTAACCAGAAATTTTTAATTTAATTTGAAATGTAGTTGTTTTGTAGAGTTTCTTCCATTTCATTTTTACAAATTTTTTTTCTTTGGAGTTATATCCATAGATTTTATGCTTAGTTACTTTTTAGATGCTTATTGACAATGAACTCATATTTTGGTAACCCGCCCATATTTTAAGGGGTTGGGTGAGTGATATTTTACATGGGTAAAATATTGGTTGATACCCATATTCAACCCATAAAAATATGGATAAACTATGGGTAAAGTATGGATTAGTCAAATGGGTTAAGCTTCTAACTTTTATTCACTATAAATTCATGATATCACTAAAAATATTGTAATTTCTCTTGCCTTTTATGTTCTTCTATAGAACTAATTATTTTTCACTATAATTGAAAAGGTGAAGTCTTTGGCCCTCCGAAAATATATATTTTAAATGTACATTTCTTTTGTTACTTATAATTATATTTTTTAAATTTTATATTAGATACTAAATGTAACGACCTGTTTCCGCCGTTATAGAAATGTCAACGGGAGAAAATTTGAGGCCGAAAAACTTTTTCGTAGTATTTGGATTTTCCCAACCTTGTCCAGATTTGGACAAAATCAGAGTCATCGAGGTGTAGGAAAATCTTGTAACAATCGGGTGAATTATTTATGGTTTTGATTACATGAGGGGATAGATAACTCGTTAAGGAATCCGTACGTCTTTACGGAATTGAATTTGGGCGAGTAGAACTCTCGAAATCGATATTAGCGTAAAGGGTATTTTCTGAGCGTCGTGGGTTAGAGGTGTGTTGTGAAATGAAGATTTTGGAATTCTTTAATTAACTCATTGTCTTGAGTAACCCGCTTTGGCGCTGGGTTTTGCTGCTCTGGCGGGGTCGCTACAGTGGGGTGACGACCGATGTGGCGGGCTCGACGCAACTTAGGGTCGTTAATAAACCCCTCAACGACCTTATTTGGTACTTTTCAATTTTTAGAGCTAAGGAACGAAACTCAGGCGACTCCTACTCGATTTTCACCATTCTTGAGGCTAAATGTATGTTTTTCACTCCCCAAATCCGTTTTCGATTCGTAAAACGTAATAGAATAGGTGAATATTGATGGGGGAGGTTTTTTTATAGATTCTATGGTGGAAACAACCTTAATTTGGATAATTTGGATCATGGGTTTGATCTAGGGTTCATAGAATTGTTAGTAATTCGGGTAATTAGTGATTGTTTATTGATTTTCGTATTATATTGATTGTTTGTAGACCAAGAACAAGCGGAATGAATCCGTAAAGGGAAGGATTAAGTTTCTTAGGGTTTCAAGCTTGTTTCGAGGTAGGTGATGGTTGTGATTCTATGATTGTATGATGTATGCTTGTGCTTGCTTCATTATGATACTTGTATATGTATGAATGTTGCAATGTTTATCACACTTGTTGTAAATGAGATAGATGAATGATAATTGCCATGAAATCATGACTTAAATGTATTATCTTAATGATATACTTGTTATTGTGCTTGTGGTGTGTTGAATGGATCGGTTGCCACGTTCCGGCATAACTAACTTGGATCGGTTGCCACTTTTTGGTATAACTAACTTGGATCGGTTGCCACGTTCCGGCATAACTATGGGATCAGTTGCCACATTCCGGCATAATTATGGGATCGGATACCACGTTTCGGTATGCTAACTGTTTGGGTTTGGGTTCCATGAGAGGACCAATGATTTGATATAAAATGTGAAGTTGTTCGTTGTTCGTAAATGTTGATAATATTATATATGTTGATATATATGCCCGTGATTATAATGTTGTCTAGACTTGCTTATGTTGCACTTAGTGGGATAGCCGGTGATCGTACCAGTACAATGTGGTTGTGTACTGATACTGCACTTGCTCTTATTTTTGTTGAGTACATGGCATATTCATACGGCTACTGACAGACCTCGCTTAGGAGATCAGTGATCGTTCGAATTCAAGGGTGAGCCAATTCTTTCTGGCTGCCATGAGTTCTCTTTCGTCTATGTCTACCATTTTCGGACTTGACTGTGTTCTATTAGTTATTAGTACATTAGTTAGGGGTTGCATCCCTTCTTGTTTAGATTTGGTTCATTGTTAGATGTTTTGGTACAGTGACTTTTAGGTTCTAGGTTGTTCTTCCGCATTGTTTAGTTTTATTAGACTTTTGTTGGAATTTAGGGGAACTCCCTGTTTATTTCCTTAGTATTTAATTTGCTTCCGTAACTAAAATGCCTTAGTTTTGATTTAGTTGCTTGGTTTGGATTTTAGTAGTGGTTCTCCTACCGAAGGGTTAGTGTGGGTGCCAATCACGACGGTCTGGGTCGTGACAAAGTTGGTATCAGAGCCTAGGTTTGTTGATCTCGATGTAACAAAATGAGTCTAGTAAAGTCTCGCGGAATGGTACGGGGACGCCTTTACTTTTCTTCGAGAGGCAATATGACTTTAGGAAATCTCTTTGTTTTCTCTTGTCTCCTTTCGTACTATGACTTGATTTCAATTGGTATCTAGCGATTTACATTGGTATCTAACCTCCTTCACTCTTTGTTTACAGATGGTTAATACTAGATTCAACGGTGTTAGGCCCGTAGCTCCCGTCAATGCTCCGATTGAGGAATCTGCAGTGAGAGGTCGTGTTCGAGGCATGGGTAAAGGAAGAGCTAGGGGTAGAGGTCGTGGAAGAGTAGCGCCTGTTAGAAATGGAGCTCCTGTTTAGAATACTCTTATGAATGAGAATCCTCATGCTCATCATGAAGAGATTGAAGAAGAGAATGTTGATGTTGAAGATGTTGAGGATGTTGGACAAGAGGAAGAGGTGCAGGCTGGGACTACAAGTGTTCCTCTTTTGGATTTAGTGTTAGCTCAATAGATCATGTCATTCTTAAAGGGATTGGTTGGTCCTGGAGTGCTTCCTTCTGCTCTATCAACTCAAGCTCCTACTAATCCTCATGTTACTAGCACTGCGCCCAAGGTGGGTGGGACTGGAGGTAATGATGTTTTCTTCCGTCCTTTGTTGGGTTCTGTTATGACTGTAATGAGCATGAAATGTTGACTAAGTTTCTGAAGCTAAAGCCTCATGTGTTTCTTGGTTCTAAGAATGTGAATGCTTATGAGTTCATCTTAGATTGCTACGAGAGACTTCATAAGTTGGAAATTGTCCATCAGCATGGGGTTGAGTTTGTGTCCTTTCAACTTCAAGGTGAGGCTAAGCAGTGGTGGAGAGCTTATATGGAATGCAAATCTTCTACTTTACCTCCACTTACTTGGACTCAATTTCATGCTCTGTTTCTAGAGAAGTATGTGCCTAGGACTTTGAGGGATTGCAAAAAGGACAAGTTCATGGCTTTTGAGCGAGGTGGTATGACTGTGGCTGCTTATGAGGCCAAGTTCCATGCTTTGTCTAGATATGCTATTCAATTGGTGACTACTGAGGAAAAGAGAATCCGGTTATTTATTAGGGGATTAAATTTTGAGTTACAAGTATTATCTGTTCATATGACTTCCACATGGAGGAGCTTTAATGAGGTAACATACTATGTTAAGAAAGTGGAGGGGGTGAGGCGAGACTGTCAAGCTAAGGCATAGGCAAAAAGGGTCAAGAACTTGGGTAACTTTCAAGGTTCTTATTCCAAGGGGTCCGGAAGGCCAACGGTTGCAGCCAAGTCAATTCAGTTCGCTATGCCCGCCTCTACAGGTAGTTACTCGAAAACTCCATCTCATAATTTTCAGGATAGCCAGGGAGTCGTGCCTTCGACAGGTGGCAGACCATCTTTTGATCGTACTTGTTACAAGTGTGAAGAACCTGGGCATATGAGGAGATATTGTCCCTACCCACGCGTGTTAGATTCCGTGCAATAGCAGTATAGAGCAGTGGTACCCGCAGGAAATGGTAATAATGGTAGATGACGTCCACAAGGTAGGCGAGGAGGTAATCAACGAGGTAGTGAAGGTAGAGGAAATGGTAATGCATGCATATGTAATGTGAAACCAGGCAGTGAAGTTGTTTGTCAAGATGATATGGCTCAATGTTATGCCTTTCCGAGCAAGAATGAGGTAGAGGCATCTGACGCGGTGATCACATGTACTATTTTGTGTGTGACCGGATGGCTAATGTGTTATTTGATCTGGGTTCTACTTATTCTTATGTATCTGTGCGATTTGCGTCAGAGTTTGATATGATTTGTGATATACTTAATGCCCCTATTCATGTTTCTACCCGGTTGGAGAGTCAGTCACAGTTACCTATATCTATCGTGCTTGTCCTATTTTGTTTATGGATTTTCAGACTTGGGTTGATTTGGTGATTTTGGATATGACTGACTTTGATATAATCTTAGGCATGACTTGGTTATCCCCCTATTATGATGTGCTTAATTGTAATACTAAGTCTGTAACTCTAGAAATTTCGAAAAGGGAAAAATTAGAATGGGAAGGAGTGTACAAGCCTAAGCGAATTAAGATCATACCCTTCATTCGGGCTAAGAAATTGATAGGGCAGGGTTGTTTGGCTTATTTGGCTCATATTAGGGATGTTGAGATTGAGGCTCCATCCATTGGGTCTATTCCTGTGGTGTCAGAATTTATAGATGTGTTTCCTAATGATTTGCCTGGTATGCCTCCGAATAGAGATATAGACTTATGCATTGACTTAAAGCCTGGTACGCGCCCCATTTTTATTCCTCCATATCGTATGGCTCTGGCGAAATTAAAAGAGCTTAAGGCTCAAATCCAAGAGCTTCTTAATAAGGGATTTATTCATCCTAGTGCTTCCCCATGGGGTGCCCCAGTTTTGTTTGTTAAGAAAAAGGATGGTAGCATAAGAATGTGTATAGATTATCGGAAATTGAATAGGTTCACTATTCGAAATAAATACCCCTTACCTCGAATAGATGATATTTTTGACCAATTGCAAGGTGCATCAGTTTTCTCTAAGATTGATCTAAGATATGGTTACCATCAACTAAAAACTAGGCATGAGAATGTGCCCAAGACGACGTTTAGAACTCGTTATGGGCACTATGAGTTTTTGGTTATGTCATTTGGTTTGACCAATGCGCTTGCAACTTTCATGAGTTTGATGAATTGGGTGTTCAAATCGTTCCTTGATTCATTTGTTATAGTGTTTATTGATGATATTTTGGTCTATTCAAAAAGTGAGGAAAAACATGACAACCATCGTCGTATTGTTTTGGGAGTTCTTGAAAAACAAAGGTTGTATGCTAAATTTTCTAAGTGTGAATTTTGGTCGACTTCGGTAGCAATTTTGGGACATGTAGTTTCAAAAGAAGGGGAAATGATAGATCCTCAAAAGATTGAAGCGGTTAAGAATTGGGTTCGACCAAGTTCTGTGACTGAAGTTAGGAGTTTTGTGGGGCTCGCTAGTTATTATCGTCGATTTGTGAAGAACTTTGTTTCTATTGCCACGCACTTGACCAATTTAACCAAAAAAGAGATACCGTTTGAATAGACTGAAAAATGCGAGGGGAGCTTCCAAAAAGTCAAGACTCTCTTGACCACTGCACCCATCCTAGCATTAGCGGTAGAAGGTAAGGATTTTATAGTTTATTGTGATGCTTCTCATTATGGGTTGGGCGTTATGTTAATGCAAGATAAGAATGTTATAGCCTATGTGTCGCACCAATTGAAGGTGTATGGGAGAAATTATCCAACGTATGATTTGGAGTTGGCAGCGATAGTATTTGCTTTTAAGATCTGGCGGCATTATCTTTTAGGTGTTAAGTGTGAAGTGTTTGCTGATCATCGTAGTTTGCAACATGTGTTCACTCAAAAGGAGATGAATTTGAGACAATGACGGTGGATGGAGTTACTTAAGGATTATGATGTGACCATTCAATACCATCCGAGCAAGGCTAATGTGGTGGCAGACGCCTTGAGTAAAAAAATGGTGAGTATTGATAATTTAGCTTGCTTGAGTGTATCCAAGCGACCTTTGGCTAAAGAAATTCAGACCTTGGAATCTAAATTCATGCAATTGGACATCGCAGAAAAAGGTGGGGTGTTAGCTAGTATTGAGGTGAGGGCCACATTCATTGAGGAGATCAATGCCAAACAATTTGAGAATGAGAATTTGGAGGAGCTTAGAAAGAAGACTGTGATTGGTAAGGCACACGAGACCACTCTTGATGCGGATGGAGTACTCAATTTTAAAGAGAGAATATGTGTTCCTAGAGTAGATGACTTGATTGAGAAATTGTTGGTAGTGTTTCATGGTTCGCGATATTTTATTCATCCGGGTGTGATCAAGATGTACATAGATCTGAAGCGAATTTATTGGTGGCCGGGTATGAAAATAGACATAGTTTGTGGTGAAGTGTCAAAATTGTCAACAAATGAAGTATGAACAATAAAGGCATGCAGGTTTACTTCAAAGAATGCCAATTTCAGAATGGAAGTGGGAAAAAATAGCTATGGATTTTGTGGTTGGTCTTCCCAAGACTTTGGGGAAGTTTGATTCTATTTGGATAGTGGTTGATAGATTGACCAAGTCAGCCCATTTTATTCCGATAAGAATAGAGTGGTACCCAATTCACATCCAAGTTTTGGAGGAAATTGCATGATGAATTGGGCACACAACTCACTTTTAGTACAACCTTCCATCCACAGATAGATGGGCAGTCGGAGAGGACAATTTAAGTATTAAAAGACATGTTGGGGGCATGTGTGCTTGATTTTGGAGGGCATTGGGATAAATTCATACCTTTGTGTGAGTTCTCCTATAATAATAGTTATCACTCCAACATTAATATGGCACCATTTGAGGCAATCTATGCGAGGGGATGTAGATCACACATAGGATAGTTTGAGGCTGGATTTGTGAAACCTTTGGGGGTTGATTTAGTGAAGGATGCTCAAAACAAGGTGATGAGTATTCAAGCTAGGCTTCTAGTAGCCCAGAGTAGACATAAGAAGTATGCAGATTATAAGGTAAGAGACAAGGCGTTTCAAACCGGTGAGAATGTTCTTCTTAAGGGATTACCCATGAAAGGGGTGATGAGATTTGGCAAGAAGGGTAAGCTAAGTCCTAGATACATTGGTCCATTTGAGATTCTTAAATGTGTGGGATCGGTAGCATATAGATTGGCTTTACCTCATAATATATTGGGTGTTCATCTGGTATTTCATGTATCCATGTTGAAGAGGTATCATGGTGACGGGGATTATATCATTAAGTGAGACTTAATTGTGTTAGACAAGGAGCTCCAATATGAGGAGGAACCGATTGCAATTCTTGATTGTGATGTGCACAAGTTGAGGACCAAGGAGATTAAGTCAGTGAAAGTTCAATGGAAGCATCGTCCAGTTGAGGAAGCTACTTGGGAAACCGAGAGGGACATGCGAGGCAAGTATCCCCAATTGTTTGTCAATTCAGGTACTACTTTATTAGCCTATTTTCCTATGTTTCGTCACTCGGGGACGAGTGATGGGTAAATTGGTATCTATTGTAATGAACTATTCCCGTCGTTATAAAAATGCCAATGGGGGGAAATTTAAGGCCGAAAAACTTTTTCGTAGTATTTGGATTTTCTCAACCTTGTCCAGATTTGGATAAAAATTGGAGTCATCGAGGTGTAGGAAAATCTGGTAACAATCGGGTAAATTATTTATGGTTTTCATTACATGAGGGGATATATAACTTGTTAAGGAATCCATACGACTTTACGGAATTGAATTCGAGCGAGTAGAATTCTCAGAATCGATATTAACGTAAAGGGTATTTTCTGAGCGTTATGGGTTAAAGGTGTGTTGTGAAATGAGAATTTTAGAATTCTTTAATTAGTTCACTGTCTCGCGTAACCTGCTTTGGCGCCGAATTATGCCCCTCTGGCGGGGCCGCTACAGCGAGGTAACGATCGTTGTGGCGGATTGACGCGACTTAGGGTCGTTAATAAACTCCTAAACGACCTTATTTGACACTTTTAGATTTTTAGAGCTAATGAACGAACCCCAGGCGATTCCTACTCATTTTCACCATTCTTGAGGCTAAAGGTAAGCTTTTCACTCCCCGAATCCATTTTTCGATCCGTATAACGTAGTAGAATGGGTGAATATTGATGGGGAGGGTTTTGTTATAGATTATATGGTGGAAACAACCCTAATTTGGATAATTGAGATCATGGTTTTGATCTAGGGTTCATAGAATTGTTAGTAATTCGGGTAATTAGTGATTGTTTATTGATTCCCGTATTATATTGATTGTTTGTAGACCAAGAACAAGCGGAACGAATCCGAAAAGGGAAGGATCAAGTTTTTTAGGGTTTCAAACTTGGTTCAAGGTAGGTGATGGTTGTGATTCTATGATTGTGTGATGTATGTTTGTTCTTGCTTCATTATGATACTTGTATATGTATTAATGTTGTAATGTTGATCACACTTGTTGTAGATGAGATAGATGAATGATGATTGCCATGAAATCATGACTTAAATGTATGATCTTGACGATATACTTATGATTGTGATTGTGGTGTGTTGAATGGATCGGTTGCCACGTACCGGTATAACTAATTTGGATCGGTTGTCACGTTCCAGCATAAATATGGGATCGGTTGCCACATTCCGACAAAATTATGGGATCGAATACCACGTTCCAGTATGCTAACTGTTTGGGTTTGGGTTCCATGAGAGGACCAATGATTTGATATAAAATGTGAAGTTGTTATTTGTTCGTAAATGTTGATAATATTGTATATGTTGATATATATGCATGTGATTATAATGTTGTCTTGACTTGCTTATGTTGCTCTTAGTGGGATAGCCATGTGATCCTACTTGTACAATGTGGTTGTGTACTAATATTGCACTTGCTCTTATTTTTGTTGAGTACGGGGTATCTTCAAGCGGCTACTGACACACCTCGCTTAGGAGATCAGTGATTGTTCGAATTCAAGGATGAGTCAATTCTTCCGGGCTGCAATGGGTTCTCTTTCGTCTATGTCCACTATTTTCGGACTTAGACTATGTTCTATTAGTTATTAGTACATTAGTTGGGGGTTGCATCCCTTCTTGTTTAGACTTGGTTCATTGTTAGATGTTTTGATTGACTTTCAGGTTCTAGGTTGTTCTTCCGTATTGTTTAGTTTTATTAAACTTTTGTTGCAGTTTATGGAAACTCTCTATTTATTTCCTTAGTATTTAACTTACTTCCGTAACTTAAATGCCTTAGCTTTGGTTTAGTTGCTTGGTTTGGGTTGTAGTAGTGGTTCTCCCACCATAGGGTTAGTATGGGTGTCAATCACGACAGTCTGGGTCGTGACAATAAATAATAGTGTTAAATAAGCAAATCATGTATTAGTATTGGCATTGCTTAAAGTGCATTAAGCATGTTTTAGTCCTAAAATGCAAATATTCATTTACTTTGAAATTAAATATGTTTTTCCCCTTGTTATTACATAATTTTATTTTATATTGAAATGTTATAGGATTTGTTTTTTACTTTTATGATACAATAAAACTTAATAAAGCATTTTCAACATTTTTCATCTTAAAAAAGACTAAAATATTTCTCCATGTTGAATTCTCAAGTAGAGTACTATTTACTCATGAAAATATGAATAAATATGGGTAAACTAGTATTTTACCCAACTCATTTTTTACCCAATTCATTTTTACCCATATCAAATATGTACAGGTTGAATTATTACCCATTTTATGTTGACCCATTTTCAACCCGCCCAAATTTGACCCAACCCGCCCATTTGCCACTACTAGTCATAACAGACATGTTTTCGGCCTAAACTCAATTATAAACTTGCAAATCTATATATATATATATATATAAAGCTGGATATAGAAAAGGTTATGTGGCACCTCTCTATGGCCAGCATTATTTTTCACATTTTCTAATTAAAAAATTAACTATATTCCACCTTACTTGATCAGAATAAAGTCATTTAATTCAAATAATCAGTTACGTGTCTTTTGTTTTCCATAATTAATTACTATTATTTAATTAGCTGACAGTTTAGATTTGGTAAAAGGACTCTCCATCTTTATTTTGATAGTGCAAATTTCATTTGGTAGGAAAAAGAATTTTACTCAAATGAGAAGAGAACGAAGTTGGGAAAAGAAATCTGAGAAAAACATTTTTGTATACT
>JAJOOS010021051.1:0-19064 GCA_029582725.1 Solanum chiquidenum
CACTCATGAACCAACATGCAATAATTACATCATTAAAAGTAAATTCGATTCACTCATGGAACTAACATGTAAATCCGATTCTCTCATGGAACTCACACACAAACTATTAGTGTACTGGCGTAGTACCTGAACCAACTATTGTTAGTACACCGACATGATACCCAAGTTAGTCATATGATATTTCATACCATGGATGGTACACGAGTCAACCGTTAGTATTTATACCAGACGTGGTATCTGAGTCAACCAACAATGACAAACAATATACTCAATCACAATCACAATGACCAACTACACTTGAAATCACAATTAAATTAAACAGATTCATTGCATGAAATTATCATCTTAAGTCATTTCACATTTACTTTTTATCTCCTGAACATGCATTACACAAGTATTTCACATTGAACATTCAACATGAACACAAACATACATATATACACCCATATAAATATATCAATAGCCCAATACTGGACCCTTTTATAAGCACACATTCATTCTCAGATATTACCTTTCTAATCTCATGAACTAATACTCCTTCCGCTCATTATATTCCCCTTGATTACCACAAGATCCAGAAAAGGCAATAACCAAGAAATTTCATAACGCTTAATCTTACAATTATCACCCAACCACCTCAACAAAAAAACTCAAGGTTAACAATCAAGAACTAGAGAATCAAACAATAAACAATAACCTTTAGTCATCCAGACTTTGTGCCTGAAGGCCTATGCATGTAATCTCCCGATAATCTACAAGATACTACATGGATAAATATATGTCTAACTACTCAATTAAGAAAATCTAGCCTACCTGAGTGTCAACCAACTGGTACAAAAGTCTGATCACGAACCTTTGACTCATTTGGTGAAATGTTAGATTGCTCTTGGTCTAAAATAATAATATAACACAAAATACATCACAATAGGCCTAAATGTTCTCGGATTATATCCAAATCTCAATCCTAGGCCAACCTCATGATAATTGCACCCAAACCAAGGTTTTCCCGCCATTAATTCAAGTCAAATCCCCCCCCCCCTCGCCCCCCGCCCAATTGTATTATCCTAGATTCTAAGGCTTAAGATCAATTTACAAGATAGGGGAGCAACAAATTTATCTTTACCAATGAATTTGGTGGAGAATTGGGTAAACATTGCCCTAAATCGCCCATCTCAAACCCAAGAACAATGATGCAGAAAATACGAGGTTTTGAGACTTTTTCTGCGTAAAATCCGAATTTGCTCTGCCATAGCGGTCTGATCCGTTATAGTGACCCTGCTGTAGAGGTTGTCACCCCGCTATAGCATATTGCACGAAGTACTATAGCTCAGAAACCCTTGAAAAGTCCCTTTTTCGCAACATACCCTCTTCCCTTGACGTCCCAAACCGTCTCCTTCACGCCAAGATCGATTATGAGATTCCTACTCACCTGAACTCAATTTTGTAAAGCTCTATGAGTTCCTTAATGACTTGGCCACTAGAAAATATAAATCAAACCTAGACATATCACCCCCGCCAATTCTTGGATGGTCCTAGATCTTACCTGGCTTCGATTCCATCAGAGACTGACCTAGCCTAAAATATTTAGGTCACTATCCGAAAAAATTTCTAGCCCACTTTCTTTCACCACTGACCGATTCATAAAGACCAAGGTGGATCGTTACAGATTTTTGAAATAGTGAACAAGTAAAAGTGAACAGATGAGTATCTCTTTACGTGGGCGTTCTTGTCCTTTTTTCATTGAGAATTCAATGGCCATTAATGATAAAATTGAAGTATATATATGTAGGAGTATAAGTTCGAATGAATTACTAATTCTGAGAATTGAAAAAGTGCTAATTATGTTCCATATTTTCAATTTAATATTTCTCCTTGTCTTTTCAAATAAAAATTACGTTTGAAAATGCTGCTAGCTGTGTTTCCAGCTAAGGTTGAGAACCAAAAAGAAAATTATATCAGAATATATACTTATATCTTTAAGAATAGAGGGTTGGATATTTTGTTAGATTAGTAAATAGTATTTGAGAAGAGGAGATTTGTCAATTTTGGAATAATATAAGTATTTATTTAATTTGTTTGTTTTAAATTAAAATGGTTGTCAAATTCAAATAGATGAATATTAATAGGTGTCTATTGGTGGATAAGTATGTGATGCCTAGTGCCAAGACACTTAAAGGTAGTAGCATTTTAAATACATGTTCCTCCCCAAAAATAGAGTAGATTAAGGTATAAGATTAGTAAGTTGTTGTGCGTTATCTGACTTTTTTGTGGGATATATAGGCTTGGTAGTAATTTGGCGAATCGTAGTAATAGTAGCATTGTTCTCGTATTTTCTTGTCCTATAATTTCTGTTATACTACATTTTGTTTCTTGCTTCGGTTATAGCATATTATTTCCTTATTTTCTGAATGTTATGTAATGTTTTTCTTATTATTTACTATGCCGTTTTTATATTTGTAAAAAAAAAAATCAAACTGCTTTAATTTGTGTTATTTGAGACGGAGGTCTCTTGAAAATAATATTTTATTTTCATGAGGTAGAGTTCAATTTTACGTACATTCTATACTTCTCACATCTAAATTATGAAATTTCACCGAGTATATTATTCTTGTTGTCGTAAAGCCATGACCATAAGTCATTCGAAGCATTTTACAAAAACAAAACACATAGTTTAGTTGTATAATTCCTGGTCAAAGGTAGTATTAATTAAGAACTCATAAATCAATGACTCATCACTAAACCTTTAAAGTAACTCCACTTAAAATCCATAATTAATATTTAGCATCAAGAAGTTTCTTCACACCTATAAGAAAACTTTTCCACTTTTCAACAACATTAAGAATCCGTTTATTGTTTAGTTGATTAAAAATAGGTAGATCAAATTGATATTTTTATAAACAAATAGTTTATATACTTAAATGTAAGTGTTCATATATTGATAAAAGTAATTGATATGTTTTACAAAAAATTATTGGAAAACATCTACAAAAGCCGTAGAGTATAGTTACAAAAAGTATCTTTACCAAAAGATTAGATGGATGGTAGAAATTGAATGGAGAGTTGTTTTGGGAAGAATATTTCAAGAATTTTATTTTGGGAAGAATATTTCAGATATATATTACGAAGGATATTAGAGATAAAACAGAAAATAAAATGATCGTTAAAAGTGCTTAAAAGTTGAAAAGTTATAATTTTGAGTGATCGACTTAGGACTTTTGCTTAACTTTAGTCTATAAACCTACTTTTATATTTATGAAACGCCGTAAATAAATCAAAATATATTTATAAACTTGTTGACCGGCTTGTAATAAGTTTATCCAAACACCCTTTAGGGAGTACGTTTGGTATGGAGGAAAACATTCTCAATTTTTTCATGTTAAATTAATTGAAATGTTATGCAAAACCTTTTTTTTCAGGAATACAAGTTCCTTAAAAATATAAAAAAATTACTTCCCGAAGTAAGGATGATAAGTTTTATAAATCCAAGTTCATTATCTCCTCCCAACTCATCCAACACCCCTAAATCCCACTGCGGCCACCCCCGACCCCCACTTTCCAACCCCATCTTACCCCATATAGTACTTTAATAAATTACATATAAGTGTTCTTGAGATAAAATTATTTTGCTTACTTACCAAACACTAAAATATTAATAAGAAACTAACTTTCTTCTAAGAAAATATTTTCCTTCATACCAAACGCATCCTAAGAAGAAGAAGAAGATAAGTACATCATGTAAACTTGTGCATTGTTACTGTAGATTTGGTTCAAAGGTCACATCTTAATATTGTGTTTTGAGATATAGATCTTCTATTCATATGGAGTAAGGTCAATCATACAAAAGAGTAATCACCTAGCTATGTATTGATAGTGGCCACCATGAATAGTTTGCATGTTAGCAACAAGAATTTAGGTACCAATGAGCATATCATGTGGATCAAAAAATAGTTTATTGACTTTCATAATATTTGCATAAGATTGAGTGATTTTTTATTTCAAAAAATAGTTTAATGACTTTGATACAATTATATAAGAATTGACTGACTTGATCGATCATCTTTGAAATTATAAGTGGTAAAAAATGATGATGATACAATGTAGGCAGGCGCGAAGCTAATAAGGGGAAAGAGGTTCAATTAATTCCCTCCATTGAAAATTTATGCCTCCCAAATAGAATAGAAATAAATACTTTTTATCTTGTATATAAACTATTGAATTCCTTAACGTAAGCAAGAAAAAAAAAATATAGTGTAGTGGTAAATGGTATTTAAAATTGTCTTAGGCACAAAATTTCAACTCCATTATAATCTTACTCTTTTATTCTACTAATATAAATTTATGGATCCGCTACTGAATGTTCAAAAGAGTAACATGGCAAAATATCAAAGAGAAATTGGAGCCATTAACAAAAAGACATACTAGTAATGTTTTGGACCCTAAACTCCAAATGAATAGATTTGGATAATCAATTGAAGTGACAAAGACCTAAGATAGATCATAAATGTATAGATATATAACAACCCCACAAAGGAGAGAAAGGGGTTTGTTGGCAGTAAGTGGACAAGTTTATTCTTGGAATATACCATTCAACTATTGATAGTGCCATAAAGGAGTGAGTACTCATGACTACTCAATACTAATGAATAATCATAGGGACATTGACTTTATATTATATGAAGCATTGAACTTCCTAGTATTGTATAATGTATAGTAATCTCCAACTTCTACCTTTTCTTATGCTTGCAAATGAATCCTTATCAATTACTTTCCACTCCACTCTAGTCTAGACAAGTAGCAATTAGCATGATCATACTCAAAAGCCCTAGTCTTGTGACCTAACAAAAAATGGTAGGTCTTAATATTACATCTCTCGGTCTTAATTTACATGATATAGTTTGATTTAGCACGGAATTTAAGAAGATTTTTTTTTTAAAACTTTGTCGTATAAAATAAGTCAGATGTTTATGTGACTATGAATTATTTTATTAAGGATAAAATGAACATTTTAAAATTAAATTATTACTAAATATTAAAATGTGTAATTCTTTTTGGGACGGACTAAAAAAGAAAATGAGTTATATAAATTGGGGACACATGGATTACTAGAATAAGATACATTATGTTATTGAAAAAACACTAAATTTTGATGAACTTTTGTCATAAATTCATGGAAATTCAGAATTTCCAATGCAAACATTTCTGACGAGCAAATTTCTGACGAGAACTCTATCGAAATTTTATTTTTTATTTTTTTAGTAATGAGTCCAAACTTTCAATGAGATCAAATAAATCTGATCTGGAATGCTTTCTCCATAAAATTGAATAATTGACAATAAGTTGAATTAATATCTATCGATTGAAATCAATAAAATAGAATTTAACACAGGCTATGAATAGTTTTCTAGCCTTGTTCAAGTAATAAGCCCGTTGGTCTATGAGGCTTGAGCAATGTGACTTGAATCGGTCCGTGGGCCAAATAATAATAAAATAGAATACTAAAAGAGCAACTTTCACATATAGCAAACATAAAAATTATATTTGTATGCTATAGCTATAGTTTGCGTAATTGCGCTCCATAGCAAACATAGATATGTATATTTCGCTATACATATACAAAATAAAGCAATTGTATAATCTGTTTCGGTATACATATAAACAAAATCAACTGTATAATTTGTGTTTGTATAAAGCAAGAAAGAGAGAAAGACAAAAGATAACTAAGCAGGGAAAAATCATATTTGTATAATCATAAGTGTATAGGACGAAAATATATGCATTCGTATTTGTATATACAATTTTCTCTCGCTTTATACAAACACAAACACAATGTATACATTTGTGTTCGTATAATGTGAGAAAGGCGAGTGAGAGTGGCGAGCGAGATCAGGGAGAGGGGAACGAAAATATGTGTATATACAATTTTCTCTCGCTTTATACAAACACAAACACATTTTATACATTTGTGTTTGTATAAAAGCGAGAGAGGCGAGGGAGACTGCCCAGCGAAAACGAGAGTGGCGAACGAGATTCACCAGGAGAGAGGCAAAATAGCAACAGTTTGCTATGGGGTACAATTAAATCAAACTATGATTATAACATTTAATTTGTATTAATAGTTTGCTATTATATACAATTTGCTAAAAATAAGCAACTAACAAAAGAAATCCAAAGTAATCTACTGTAACAATCCGTCCATTCGTTATAAGTGTTAGGGTTTTGCCTGATTTTCTTTCCTTATTTGAAGTTTATTTCTTTCCTTAAAAGAAAACTCAAAGTATTACTATAAATGCTTGAACTTTTTTCTTAAAGGAAAATATAATATTCTTCTATATTTGAGTTATTCTTTCTTTGGAAGAAAAGTTTGGAACTCTATAAATTGAAGACCCCTCTTCTCATATCAAGAATACAAGAACATCTACAATATAGTCAATAAAGACTTTTGTTTATGGGAAGATTTTTCCTCAATAGTTTGATAATTGTAAACTTTCGCATGACGCCACAATCACTTTTCGAACCCAACAATAAGATGGTTAGGGTCATAGTACCCATGGTAGAGACCCATAGTGAAATGAGCTAATATGTACTAAAGATGGAAAGGTTTTAAAACTCGTAATTGTTTTATGTTGTAATATCTTGTGGCTGAAATGTCTATTGTGAAATAGGAATTATTTCTAAGTTTTATGAGTTACTATTTAAGGGGGTCTTCACTACAACGATAGGGGCTTTTGCTATAGCGAGAGCTGACATTTGAATTTCAATAAACAATAAAAGCACAATATATGCTACTTAACAAAAATATCAACAAAAAAATAGATGAAATTATAAACTAAAGAATTGAAATAATTGCATGTGATTCAATAACTTGATCAGAAAATAAATATTGATTGCTTCACACAATGCTTGATATCCCAAAAAAAAAAGTAGATCAATAATTTTTCTCCAACACACTTTTGCTCTTCTTTGTTTCTAACTGAATATTTACAAAAAAAGAAAAAAAATGTTGGAAGAACAAAGATAGTGAATAAAAGTGCAGTGTGTACGTTGAAAATAAAAGGAAACAGATGAAAATCACAGGGGATGTTTGGTTTGAATACAAGTTAGGATGAGATTAGTTATAATGGGATAAGTTATGTTAGAATTAGTTATGATGAGATAAGTTATGCTGAGATTATAGCATTTGATTTGTTGTATACAATATAATATGCATTGCATACAAAAATACCCTTCACTTTATTTAGTTTTTTTTTTTTTGCAAGTTTTAGTAATCATTCTTAAAAGTAAAAAAAATTCATCTTATTAAGCTTAAATGTTTTTGTGTGCATTTCCATAATGATACTGTATGTATTTAAGAATAAAACTTTCTTCTTATTTAGCTTAAAAATAGAATTCTCATCTTAAATTTGTTAAAGCAAAAGAGCATTTATGAAAAATCAAAATATAAATAAACATAAAAATTACTTAAATAAATTTATAAATAAAGAAATTATTTTATATAGTATAATTTTTTAATAGAAAAAATATAAAGAATTATCATAAAAATATAAGGATTAGTGAAGGTTGTGACTTCTATTATACATGGTATCAAAAATAATGTAAATATACATGAATATGAAAACTGAGGTATAAAAAGAGTTTAAAGGGATAATGTTTGTCATTTTTCCTATTTTATCTCAGAATAAGTTATTCCAAAATTACTATACCACCCAAGGAGAGGGATAACTTATCCCGGTACTAATTATTAATATCAGAATAAGTTATTCTAGACTTGCCAACCAAACAACAAATCAAATGACACTATAATTTTAATCTCATAACTATTTGAGTTATCATTCACACCAAATTAAACGACCTAAAAGTCAAGAAAGGAAGTGATAAGAATTTCACAATTATTGATTAAAAAGGGTAAAATGAAAAAATAACAATTATCTTGTCATATCTCTTCCACAAATTTTGTATGTATATATAAGTTAATTTAGGTTTGATTTTGGTTAAATCAAAGTCTAAAAAGTGACATATATTTTTTCATGTGAAACAATGTAGTAATTCGAGCCTACACTCTGGATGTGAACGACACTCAAGAATCATTGATGCTCCCCAAGCGAACTCTCATCATGACTAACTACAAGCGGAAAACTAACTTAAGAATACACAAGCATCAAACTGAAAGAAATGTTAAATCAACAGTATATTAAATCTCAAAACTCTCTGAATATATTAAGTATTAACCATAAGTTTTAAAGAAAACCTCTAAAACTAAAAGACTCTCCAATAATTGTCTATCTATGAAGCCTCTATTGTATAAAGATGTAACGACGGGGTTCCGTCGTTATAGAAAAGCCAACAGAGAAATTTTTGGGCTGAAAACCATTTTCGTAGTAACTTGAGATTTCCCAACCTAGTCCAGATTTGGGACGAAAAACATTACAGAATTAAATTCGGGCCAGTAGAACTCCCGAAATTGATCTTAGCGTGAACGGGTAGTATCTGAGTGTCGTTAGTTGAAGGTGTGTTGTGAAATGGGGGTTGGGAATTCTTAAATTGACTCATTGGTTCCATGCAAGCCGCTGGGGAGGCATTCTGCCACCAGGGCAGGGCCACTGTAGCGGGGTGAGGACCGTTGTGGCGGGTCTGACGTGACTTAAGTTGGAAATAAACCCCAAAACATCTTTATTCTGCAACTTTCGACCTTGAGAGCTAAGGAACGAACCCAAGGCTTTTCTTGATAGTTTTCAACCATTCTTGAGGCTAAAGGTAAGATTGTAACTCCCCAAATCCATTTTTCGATCTGTAGAACGTAATCTAATGGGTAATTATCGATGGAGGAGGGTTTTGATCTAGAAATTATGGTGGAAACAACCCTAGTTGGGACAATGGGATCATGGGTATGATTTAGGGTTGATAGAATTGTTAGTAATTCGGGTAATTAGTGATTGTTTATTGATTCCCGTGTTATATTAATTGTTTGTAGACCAAGAACAAGCGGAACGAATCCGGAAAGGGAAGAATCAAGTTTCTTAGGGTTTCAAGCTTGTTTCGAGGTAGGTGATGGTTGTGATTCTATGTTTGTATGAGGTATGCTTGTTCTTGTTTCATTATGATACATGTATGTATGTGAATGTTGCATTATTGATCACATTAATTGTAAATGAGGATATATAAATGACGAATGCCATGAATCATAAAATGATTGTATGATTATGAGAATGTACTTTGTGATTGTGATTGTGGCTTATTGAATGGATTGGGTGTTGCGTTCCGACATACTAACTTGGATCGGTTGCCACATTGCGGCATAATTATGGGATTGGTTGCCACGTTCCGACATAAATATGAGATCGGGTACCACGTTCTGGTATACTAACAGTTTAGGTTTGGGTTCCATGAGAGGACCAATGACTTGATATAATTGTGATACTAAGAATTGTGAAATTGTTCGTTGTTTGTAAATGTTGATGATATTGTACATGTTCGGTGTATGCATGTTATTATTATGGTGTATTGGCTTATATATGTTGCACTTAGTGGGATAGTCGTGTGATCCTACCAGTACACTATGGTTGTGTACTGATACTGCACTTGCTCTTTCTTTGTTGAGTACATGGCATCTTCAGGCGGCTATTGACAGACCTCGTTTAGAAGATCAGTGATTGCCGATCGAATTCAAGGGTGAGTCAGTTCTTCCAAGCTGCCATGAGTTCTCTTTGTCTGTGTCCACATTTCGGACTTAGATTTTCTAGTTAGTTATTAGTTCACTAGTTGGGGTTGTAACCCTTCTTGTTTAGACTTTTGGTTCATTGTTAGAGTTTTGGTACATTGATTTTCAGGTTCTAGGTGTATTTTCCGCATTGTTTAGTTGTTAGATCTTTTGGAAGTTTATGGGAACTTCAGTCTTTAGCTATTTAACTTGCTTCCATAGGTTAAATGCTTTAGTTTTTGGTTTAGTTGCTTGGTTTGGAGTTGTAGTAGTAGTTCTCCCACTGGAGGGTTAGTGTGGGTACTAATCACGACGGTCTGGGTCGTGACAAAGTTGATATCATATTAGCCAAGGTTTGTTAGTCTCGATGTACCAAAATGAGTCTAGTAGAGGTTGCGGAATGGTACGGAGACGTCTGTACTTATCTTCGAGAGGCTATAAGACTTTAGGAAATCTCTATGTTTTCTCTTGTCTCCTTTCGTGCTATAATTTGATTCCAATTGGTATATGTCGATTCAAATTGGTATCTAACCTCATTCACTCTTCTGTCCGCAGATGGTTAATACTAGATTCAATGGTGTTAGGCCCGTAGCTCCCGTCAATGCTCCAGTTGAGGAATCTACAGCGAGAGGTCGCAGTCGAGGCAGGGGTAGAGGAAGAGCTAGGGGTAGAGGTCGAGAAAGGGTGGCGCCTACTAGAGATGGGGGTACTGGTCGAAAATGCTCCCCAAAATAAGGCCCCTCTTGTGCATCATGAAGAGATAGAGGAGAATGTTGAGGTTGAAAATGTTGAGGAGGTTGGACAAGAGGAAGAGGTGCAGGCTGAGACTACAGGTATTCCTCGTTTGGACCCAGTGTTAGCTCAGCAGATCATGGCATTCTTGAAAGGGTTGGTTGGTCCTGGAGTGCTTCCCTCTGTTTAAGCAATTCAAGGTCCTACTAATCCCCATGTTGCTAGCACTGCGCCCAAGGTGGGTGGGACTGGAGGTAATGATGTTTATTCCGTCCTTTGTTGGGTTCTGTTATGACTGGTAATGAGCATGAAATGTTGACTAAGTTTTTGAAGCTGAAGCCTCATGTATTTCTTGGTTCTGAGAGTGAGGATGCTTATGAGTTTATTTTAGACTGATATGAGAGGCTTCATAAGTTGGGAATTGTCCATCAGCATGGGGTTGAGTTTGTCACATTTCAGCTTCAAGGTGAGGCTAAGCAGTGGTTGAGAGCTTACGTGGAATGCAGATCTTCAACCTTACCTCCACTTACTTGGACCTAATTTCATGCTCTGTTTTTAGAGAAATATGTGCCTAGGACTTTGAGAGATCGTAAGAAGGATGAGTTCATGGCTTTGGAGCAAGGTGGTATGATTGTGGCTGCTTATGCGGCTAAGTTCCATGCTTTGTCTAGATATGCTACTCAATTGGTGACTACTGAGGAGGAGAGGATCCATTATTTATTAGGGGAGTAAATTTTGAGTTGCATGTATTATCTGTTCATATGACCTCTGCATGGAGGAGCTTTAATGAGGTAACAGACTTTGTGAAGAAAGTGGAGGGGTGAGGCTAGACGGTCAGGTTAAGGCATTGGCTTAAAGGGTCAAGAACTTGGGCAACTTTCAAGGTTCTTATTCCAAGGGGTAAGGAAGGCCAACACTTGCAGCCAGACCAATTCAGTCTGATATGCCCACCTCTACAGGTAATTACTCGGGAACTCTACCTCATAATTTGATTCAGGATAGCCAGGGAGTCGTACTTTCGGCGGGCAACAAGCCATCTTTTGATCGTACATGTTACAATTGTGGAGAACCTGGGTATATGAGGAGAGATTGTCCCCACCCGCGTATGATGGATTCCGCGTAACATTAGTCTAGAGCAGTGGTATCTGTGGGAAATGGTAGTAATGGTTGAGGGCGTCCACAAGGTGGGTGAGAAGGTAATGAACGAGGTCGTGGAGGTAGAGGAAATGGTAACGCAAGCAGGGGTAACATGAAACCAGGCAGGAAAGTAGCTCGTCAAGATGATAGGGCTCAGTGTTATGCCTTTCCGGGCAAGAATGAGGCAGAGGCAACTGACGCAGTGATCACAAGTACTATTCTTATATGTGACCGGATGGCTTATGTGTTATTTGATCCGAGTTCCACTTATTCTTATGTATCCGTGCGATCTGCCTCATAATTTGCTATGATTTGTGATATACTTAATGCCCCCATCCATGTTTCTACCCCAGTTGGAAAATCTGTCATAGTCACCCATGTTTATCGTGCATGTCCTATTTTGTTTATGGGTTTTCAGACTTGGGCTGATTTGGTGATTTTGGATATGACTGATTTTGATATAATCTTAGGCATGACTTGGTTATCCCCCTATTATGTTGTGCTTAATTGTAATACTAAGTCTGTAACTTTAGAAATTCTGGGAAGGGAAAAAATAGAGTGGGAAGGGGTGTACAAGCCTAAGCAAGCCAAGATCATATCCTCTATTTGGGCTAGGAAACTGGTAGGGCAGGGTTGTTTGGCTTATTTGGCTCATATTTAGGATGTTGAGGTTGAGTTTCCATCTAGTGAGTCTATTCATATGGTGTCAGAATTTAGAAAAGTGTTTCATAATGATTTGCTTGGTATGCCTCCGGATAGAGACATAGATTTCTGCATTGATTTAGAACCTGGTACTCGTCCCATTTCCATCCCTCCATATCGCATGGCTCTAGCAGAATTAAAAGAGCTTAAGTCTCAAATCCAAGAGCTTCTTGATAAGAGCCTTATTCGTCCTAGTGCTTCCTCATGGGGTGCTCCAGTTTTGTTTGTTAAGAAAAAGGATGGCAGTATGAGAATGTGCATAGATTACCGTCAATTGAATAGGGTCACCATTCGAAACAAGTACCTTTTGCCTCGAATAGATGATCTTTTTCACCAATTGCAAAGTGCATCAGTTTTCTCCAAGATTGATCTAAGGTCTGACTACCATCAGTTAAAAATTAGGCCTGAGGATGTGCCCAAGACGATGTTTAGAACTCACTATGGGCACTACGAATTTCTAGTTATGTCCTTTGGCTTGACTAATGCGCCTGCAGCTTTTATGAGTTTAATGAATGGGGTGTTCAAGCCATTTCTTGATTCATTCGTCATAGTCTTTATTGATGATATTTTGGTCTATTCAAAAAGTGAGGAAGAGCATGCCGACCATCTTCGTATTGTTCTGGGTGTTCTTAGGAAACAAAGGTTGTATGCTAAATTCTTTAAGTGTGAATTTTGGTTGACTTTGGTTGCATTTTTGGGGCATGTAGTTTCAAAGGAAGGGGTAATGGTAGTTACTATCGTCAATTTGTGAAGAACTTTGCTTCTATTGACACTCACTTGATTAATTTGACCAAAAAGGAGATACCATTTGAATAGACTGAAAAATGTGAGGATAGCTTTCAAAAGCTCAAGACTCTTTTGACCACCGCACCCATCCTAGCATTACCGATTGAAGGAAAGGATTTTATCATTTATTGTGATGCTTCACATTCTAGTTTGGGTGTTGTGTTGATGCAGGATAAGAATGTTATAGCTTATGCATAGCGTCAATTGAAGGGCATGAGAGGAATTACCCAACACATGATTTGGAGTTGGCAACGGTAGTGTTTTCTCTTAAGATCTGGAGGCATTACCTCTATGGTGATAAGTGTGAAGTATTTACTGATCATCGTAGTTTGCAGCATATGTTTACTCAAAAGGATCTGAAGTTGAGACAACGAAGGTGGATGGAGTTACTCAAGGATTATGATGTCACCATTCAATACCATCCGGGTAAGGCTAATGTAGTGGCAGACGCTTTGAGTCGAAAAGTGGTGAGTATGAGTAGTTTAGCTTGCTTAAGTGTAACCAAGCAACCTTTGGCTAAGGAAATTCAAACCTTGGATTCTAAATTCATGTAATTGGGCATCCAGAAAAATGTGGGGTGTTAGCTAGCATTGAAGTAAGGGCCACATTCATTAAAGAGATGAAGGCCAAACAATTTGGGGATGAGAACTTGAATGAACTTAAGAAGAAGACCGCGATTAGTAAGGCACAAGAGACCACTCTTGATGCTGAAGGAGTACTCAGTTTTAAAGGTAGAATTTGTATTTCTCGAGTTGATGACTTGATTCAGAAATTGTTGGCAGAATCACACGGTTCACGATTTTCCATTCATTCGGGTGTGACCAAGATGTACCGAGATTTGAAGTGAATTTATTGGTGGTCGGGCATGAAGAAGGATATAGCGGAGTTTGTGGCTAAGTGTCAAAATTACCAACAAGTGAAGTAAGAACACCAAAGGCCTGCAGGTTTGCTTCAAAGAATGTCAATTCCGGAATGGAAGTGGGAGAGAATAGCCATGAATTTTGTGGTTGGTCTTCCCAAGACTTTGGGAAAGTTTGATTCTATTTGGGTAGTGGTTTATAGATTGACTAAGTCAGCCCATTTTATTTCAGTAAGAATAGACTATAATGCTGAACAATTGGCTAAAGTATATGTGAAAGAGATAGTGAGGCTGCATGGGGTCCCCCTTTCTATTATCTCAGATCGTGGTACCCAATTCACATCCATGTATTGGAGGAAGTTACATGATGAATTGGGCACACAACTCACTTTTAGTACAACCTTTCATCCACAGACAGACGGGCAGTCAGAGAGGACAATTCAAGTGTCAGAAGACATGTTGAGGGCATGTGTAATTGATTTTGGAAGACATTGGGATAAGTTCTTACCCTTGTGTGAATTCTCTTATAATAACAGTTATCACTCCAGCATAGATATGACACCATTTGAGGCACTCTATGAGAGGGGATGTATATCACCCATATGATGGTTCGAGACTAGAGATGTGAAACCTTTAGGGGTCGATTTGGTGAAGGATGCTCAAGATAAGGTGAGGAGTATTCAAGCTAAGCTTCTAGCAACCGAGAGTAGACTGAAGAAGTATGCGGATCATAAAATAAGAGACATGGCGTTTCAAACCGGTGATAATGTTCTTCTTAAGGTATCACCCATGAAAGGGTTGATCAGATTTAGCAAGAAGGGCAAACTAAGTCTGCGATACATTGGTCCCTTTGAGGTTCTTGAATGTGTAGGACTGGTAGCGTATAGATTGGCTTTACCTCCTAACCTATAGGGAGTTCATCCGATATTTCATGTGTCCATGTTGAAGAGGTATCATGGTGATGGGGATTACATCATTAAATGAGACTCGATTGTGTTAGACAAAAACCTCCAATACAAGGAGGAACCGATTGCAATTTTTTATAGTGATGTGCATAAGCTAAGGACCAATGAGACTAAGTCCGTGAAAGTTCAATAGAAGCATCGTCCAGTTGAGGAAGAAACTTGGAAAATCGAGAGCGACATGCGAGACAAGTATCCCCAATTGTTCATTGATTCAGTACTACTACATTCCTTCTTTAGATTATTTTTCCTAAGTTTGTCACTCGGGGACGAGTGATGGGTATATTGGTATCTATTGTAACAACCCGGTTATATTGTTATAGAAAAGCCAACGAGGAAAAATTTTGGGTCGAAAAACTTTTTCATAGTAACTTGAGATTTCCCAACCTAGTCTAGATTAGGACGAAATTGGAGTCTGTGAGGTCTAGGGAAATCTGGTAGCAATTGGGTGATCTAATTATGAATTTAATCACATGAGTAGATAGATAAGTCATTAAGGAACTCGTACGACTTTACGGAATTGAATTCGGGTGAGTAGAACTCCCGAAATTGATCTTAGAGTGAATGGATAGTATCTGAGTGTCGTTGGTTGAAGGTGTGTTGTGAAATAGGGGTTTGGAATTCTTAAATCGACTCATTGGTTCCATACAAACCGCTGGGGCAGGATTTCTGCCGCCAAGGCGGGGCCACTGTAGCGGGGTGAGGACTGCTGTGGCGGGTAAGACGCCACTTAAGTCGGAAATAAACTCCAAAACGTCTTTATTCTGTAACTTTCGAATTTGAGAGCTAAGGAATGAACCCAAGGCTTTTCTTGACAGTTTTGCACCATTCTTGATGCTAAAGGTAATATTTTAACTCCCCAAATCCATTTTTCAATCCGTAGAACGTAATCTAATGGGTAATTATCGATGAAGGAGGGTTTTGATATGGAAATTATGGTGGAAACAGTCCTAGTTGGGACAATGGGATCATAGGTATGATTTAGGGTTGATAGAATTGTTAGTAATTCAAGTAATTAGTGATTGTTTATTGATTCACGTGTTATATTGATTGTTTGTAGACCAAGAACAAGCCAACGAATCCAGAAAGGGAAGAATCAAGTTTCTTAGGGTTTCGAGATTGTTTCGAGGTAGGTAATGGTTGTTATTCTATGATTGTGTGATGTATGTTTGTTCTTGCTTCATTATGATACATGTATGTATGTGAATGTTGCATTATTGATCACATTAATTGTAAATGAGGATATATGAATGACGAATGTCATGAATCATGAATTGATTGTATGATTATGAGAATGTACTTTGTGATTGTTATTGCGGCTTGTTGAATGGATCGGGTGTTGCGTTCCGACACACTAACTTAGATCGATTGTCACATTTTGGCATAATTATGGGATCGGGCCACGTTTCGGCATAAACATGATCGGGTACCACGTTCCGGTATCCTAACAGTTTGGATTTGGGTTCCATGAGAGGACCAATGACTTGATATGATTGTGATATTGAGAATTGTGAAAATGTTCATTATTTTTAAATGTTGATGATATTGCACATGTTCGGTGTATGCATATTATTATTATGTTGTATTGGCTTATATATGTTGCACTTAGTGGGATAGTCATATGATCCTACCAGTACACTATGGTTATGTACTGATACTGCACTTGCTCTTTCTTTGTTGAGTACATGGCATCTTCAGGCGACTATTGAAAGACCTCGTTTAGAAGATCAGTGATCGCCGATCGAATTCAAGGGTGAGCCAGTTCTTCCAGGATGCCATGAGTTCTTTTTCTGTCTATGTCCACATTTCAGACTTAGATTTTCTAGTTGGTTATTAGTTCACTAGTTGGGGTTGTAACCCTTCTTGTTTAGACTTTTGGTTCATTGTTAGAGTTTTGGTACATTGACTTTCAGGTTCTAGGTGTATTTTCCGCATTGTTTAGTTGTTAGATCTTTTGAAATTTTATGGGAACTTCATTCTTTAGCTATTTAACTTGCTTCCGTAACTTAAATGTTTTAGTTTTTAGTTTAGTTGCTTGGTTTGGGTTGTAGTAGTGGTTCTCCCACCGGAGGGTTAGTGTGGGTGACAATCACGACGGTCTGTGTCGTGACAAAAGATGAGTGTTAGGACAAGACCACGACTTCTCAAAAACTAATACTAATAACTCACAAAATTGGAGTCCTCCGAAGACAAGGAGGCCTCATTCAAAATCTGACAAGCGGATGAAGTATTATCAATAGACTTTTTTTGAGGATCCGAAGTGTCTGTATATGCATCATTAAAAGATGCAAGTTGGATGACATCAGTATGAATGTGCGAGTATGTAATATAGACGAAGCGAAATAACTGAATGAAAGAACTCCAATAAATATAAAATAAACTCAACTGAATGTAAGGAATTAAAGGAATGAAATCATTTAAACTTTACAAAAATACTTATTCATCTCTAAACTCAACATAATAAGTGATATAGTAAAAATACACTTTAATTCTATTTTGGAGACTCTCTAACTGGCAACCATCTCTATGATCCACGTGATGATACAACGTCTTATCCCTGCTAGAACTGTTTTATACCGTGTTGGGGTATAGAACCTCTCAACTAATTGAATCCATTAAGCTCTGTCTGAAGGCACTAAGGATTCATCTAAAAAGTATGATTTTGTACCCATGTTGGCAAGACATGGTTTATGGGGGCTGTGAGTTATCTGAACTCTGCCCACATCGATGTTCAATAATACTTCCAATAATATATATATAATGTTGCTCAAATGTATAATCCATACTCTTTCTCTAATTTGAGATATTTGCTCAAACTATCCTCTTAAAAGAGGTAACTACTCTAAAATATCTCTGAAATTCATTGCTCATTTAGAAATTAAGGTTTCTCTTTCTACAATGTAAAAATACATTCTGGTTTGAGATAATTACTCAAAAGGATCCTCTTTGGGAGGTAACTGTAACATCTCGCACCTAGAAACGACTATAAAGAGTTTAAAATATGAAAATGTTTATTTTTGGAAAGAATAAGGAAATCTGGAAATTTTTGTCTAAGTTAAGAAAGTGAGTTTTGGCCATTTTCAAATGGCCATAACTCCTATCTCATGATGAGTTAGGAGCAGCTCTTTATATGGTTGGAAATCCTTTGGAGAGATCTTTCCAACGCCGCCGAGTTTGCACGATTTCGACATCGTATGAGTGAGATATGCCTTTCGGAAGTTGGGTTGTTGGATTGAGGAAAGTCCCAATCCGGATTTAGGGAAGGGCAAAGTAGTATTTTCTCTAATTGAATTCCTAATTTGATTTTAGGGGTTTATTGGGGTAAAAACTGAACCTAAATCAGTTTTGGAAAATTAAAGAACGCTTAGGGCTTGGAGAAGAGAGAAAGGAAGAAAGAACAAGAGAAAAAGGCAAGAATTCGTCAAGATCATCCAAGCTTGCGAGTGGAATTCGTCGGGGATGATCCCTATTAAGGTATGTGAGATCTTTTCGTGTTGGGTTAGTTCACCCACACACCGACTTGTTTCAATCCAATTGTTTTGAGTTGTTTAGATGTTGAAGAAGTAAGGTTCTTGAAGAACAAATTGTAGAATTCTTGTTGGTTGAGTTGTTGATGCTTGGGGGTGAGTTGATTCATGTTTCCAAGTTTTTTTTCGAGTTAGATTGGTTGGGTATTGAGGGTACTAATGATCCTAAGTGTTTGGGGAAAGAACTATGGAAGTTTAGAGGGTTTTGATATGAAAGTTGGAGAAGAAAAGTCGTCAAACACCGGGTATAGGGGTGGGGCATCGCGCCAACCAGCGCCCTCCAAAAGGGTCCCTGAATGCTCACCCTTGGGGCGCCGCGCCAGCCAGCGTGCCCCAGACCAGTCCCTGAATGTTGAGGGCTGGAACCCCGCGCCTCTCAGAGCGCCAGGGACGCCAGTTCTCCTCATTCGTTCCCCACCTTTTCGCACGTGTTCCTTAATAATGTACCTATGTTTCTAAGTTGTTTCCAACACTCTAAGGTACATCTAAACATCATGAAATCATTCATAAACATGAGATCATGAACCTTGAATCCATAATCCAATTCAAGAAAAGTTAAGATCAAATTCATAGAAGTTAAGAGTCAAGTCTAGAAGTTAAGGAGTAAGTCAAAGCAAAGTTTCTTAAAGTTTTCAAGAGTCTTTAACAATGTTTTAAATTCATTT
>JAJOOS010021052.1:0-10710 GCA_029582725.1 Solanum chiquidenum
ATTAGTAATTAAGTAATAAATTATCACTTGATTTTCTAAAGTAAACAAGTAACAAATGAATAATTATTTATAACGTAATGAATAAATAAAAATGGACAGAGGAAATAGTCGTTAGAAAAAAAATTGTAAAAAGAGTTAGTTGATATAGTACTCTTGATTTTTTATGAGTACGTGAAAATTGTTCTCTAACGTCAATTTTTTTCTTTTTTTCTTTAGTTCACTTTTACTTGTTTTTAATTTCACCTTTCACATTTTATAAGAACTTAAAGAATGAATGATTTAGAATAAATAATTAGTGTTAACAGTAATAACATAAAACAAATATGAGTTGTTTAAAGATGTTCACTTTGCGTTATGTAATTATTATTTTTACCGAGTACATCATATGTGTTGATTTAAAAAGTTAATTTTTTTAATTATTAGTAAATAATGAATAATGTGACATAGGAGAGAGAAAGATGTTTTTTTTTGTGTCAAGTATATTTTGAGGTATTGTACTCCTAAAACAAACAAAAGTGATATTATTAGGTAATTTTCCAAACATGGGTGACTATCTAGGGAAATTACTCTATTTACCCATATTATTCACTGGGTAACTCATTTTTACACATTTAAAATGTGAGTCGAGTCGAGTGCTTTATCCATTATTATTTAACTTATTTTCGATCGACTCATATTCGATTCAACTCGCTCGTTTGCCACTCCTACTCATACGTATAACCTATATATGCGTAATAAGAAATATATTTATAAAAAGAAGAAGATGAGAGTATTTAGTTTACAAGAGATATTAGGAGTTCTTTTTTTTCTTACATATCAGGTGTTATCATTGTTTAATTTGTTACTATGATTATTGAATGCTGTTTAAAGATTTTAGCATAAGTATTCTTTTTTAAAAAAAATCTTATATGTAATTGGGGCCAAACATGCAACGCACATTTTCAAAATAATTGTTAAAAAAGTTACTACTAATTTGGAGCATGTAAAAGTATTGACAGACATACCGATGACTTTCCTTCTTTTTCCATTGCATCTCCAACCTCTAACCAGCCTTCAATTTCCAAAGAATTGATTTTTCAACTAATGATCACATACATATTCAATAAGGATAAAAATTAGAAGATAGTAATCACATGCACAAGTAAAAGGAAAGGCAAGAAGCAAGAGTTAAAGAATGTTAACTATTAAATTTATGGGTTTTGAGTTATAATTATACCTAGTAATTTACGGTTTTAAAAAAAATACAAGATTTAATGAAAGTTATAATTTTTCTTGCTTTACATTGATCTACGAGCTCCTAAATTTATCATAGCATGTCAAAAATATATATCTTACGTTGATTAGACTTGATAGGCTACTCAAAAGTGGCGTACAAGTACATACACTAATATTTTCAAGAATTTAGACCATAATATATACTCCCACTATTCCATATTAACTGAATTTGTGGGACAATGCACACATATTAAGAAAAACATTGAAGAACATAATCTAAACCATAATTTCCACCATTGTCCTTTGCAAAATCATAAATATAATTTTGTAAGTAATGTAATTTATCTCTTAGAAAATATAAAACTCCAATAAATAAAAGGTAAATATGGAAAAAATTCCAAACATCCATGTTGAACTAACAATTCAATTTATTCTGAACAATGAAAAGATCCTAAAAAATTTACTTAATATGAAATGAAGGAAGTACTAGAGAAACGAGATCTAAATTTACACAAACCATGATTGTGTTTGGTATGCAAGAAATTACTTTCTGAAAATACTTTTTTAACTAATAAGTGGGTTTGTTATTTTTTTTAATGAGTGTCTTTGATATATTTTCTGAATATTTAAGTTATCAAATTTGAAAACATTGAAAAATATATATTTCCTCCGTACGGAACATACCTTATATTAAAGGCATAATGCATAAACATGACTCTTAACTTAACTTCAACAAACAACTATGTCCTCCAACTTTGAATGTGCACAAGTAGACACTTAAACTTGTATAAAATTGAACAAGTAGACACAAGTGTCCTACATGGCATAATACACGTAGGATACCATGTAGGAGACAAAATTGCCATGTAGGGTGCCATGTAGGACGAATGTGTTCATTTGTTCAATTTTATACAAGTTTAAGTGCCTACTTGTGCACATCCAAAGTTAAAGGTCATAGTTGCCAACTGATGTCAAGCTAAGGGTCATGTTTATGTATTATGCCTATATTAAAAGTGTTTCCCTAATCATGATATATTAGGGACCTTAATCTTCCTTTATAAGCTTGGACCTTATATGGGCGTGGTTGGTACAAAGGGTTTCGTACTTACTAAACATGAGAAAATTAAATGAAAAAATTAAAAAACAATTTATAAAGGGGAAGGGAAGAGGGTTGGAGACCGATCCTAAATTATCAAATCAGTCTATATATGCAACACCTATATCCTATAATTATCAAGTAAAAAATATAAATCATTTTTCTAGTTCTTATTATGCATGTTTCTTTCAAATCAAGTGAATTACAAAAATACATGTAAAATGAAATAGGAAAAAGAAAACTAGAAAAACATTATATTATACCTTTTTGTTTACTTCCAAGCTAATAATTCCTCTCAAATGGTAGTTTGCCTTGTTGCAGATTTACAACACTTATATTCAGAAAATTGAGTGAGCAAAAGCAAGCAGCAAATGTTGAAGAACCTAATTCACTTATTTAGAAAGCATTATTGTTAGATCTGTAAATCTGAACTTTCAATTAGTTTATCAAAGTCTAGATCTGAAATTAATAGATTAGTTTAAGTTTACTATTAATGTGAATCATTAAAGCAAAGTCTTTCTATATAATTTCCGACAGTCCATAAAAAATATTTGTTAGAAAAATGTCATTCAATTAGTCCTAATGAAGCAAGTTGACTAGAAAAAAATGGCATTTTAATGTTACATTATTATTATTATAATAATAAAAAAAAGCTATGATGTTGATGCACCAACAATTGCAATTATGTATTTTTTTTTTGTTCTCTTGATTTTTGGAATCAAGAAAAGTGGTTGATGGTTGATTTTTGGAACCAATTCTCAGCCATATTTGCTTGACTTTTATTTTTATTTTAAAATTAATTTTCTATAGAAATAAATTTTAAAATTATTGTTTAATTTTTTTTAAAATTTAAAGATAGGCCAGGCCCATTTTTATTAAACAAAAGGGGCAAAAAACGCCCAGATCAACCCATGTCCACTAAAGGACAACAAAGCCTAAAGCCCTAAATCATTCTTTCTAATTACAAAATAGGAAACTACCCTAATAAAACAAATCAGCAAAATAGAGAAATCTTCAACCATGCCTTCAACATCATATCTTGATAGTTGATTCGTCCTCTGTCTTTGATACCCATCGACCCATCTGTAGCTAATTCAACAACCTCTAGCCCATTTCCATAGATGGATGGGTTGACCCTCGATTGAGGATGATACCACCATCAAATCTGTGTAAACCTAGATATTAGTTATTGAAAGTTTCTCCTCTTTTTTTATGCAGGTAGCGAAGGATGAGTCTACATTGCTGCAACTATCAAATTCAGAGACATTGAAAATTCCATCCATGCCTTCAAGAACATAGCTTGAGAAAAGGTAACCTCCATTACCATTCTTCTACTCATTCTATGTATCTTAATATCCAACGAAACACCAGTAGCTAAGACACTGAAAGTACCTGATCCGTCCTATTGTTGCATTTTTATGTTGCTGATCTAGCTTAACAAGAACAATAAACTCGTGGATATTAACTTCAATACCAACGGACCATGTAGTGATTTAAAGTCATTTGGACACCTCCAAGCTCTCACCAGGTGCTAACATTAAATCCTATGAAATAGCTTCTTACATGGCCCTATTTTGTACTGACTTCAATCCATAGTTTGCTTTATTTCAATGTTGCTAGCTTAATTATTTTGATGACCTTGTAATATTTGGGATGCTGTGTTTATCAAAGTTTATTAACCTTCTTCCTTGACTTGGAACCTCTTGAAAATTGTTAAATTGATAGTTACCTGCAAAATAAAAAACTAGGTTAGTGAAATAATCATCTAGTGTATTTACCTTTCTAAAAGAGTGTTGTACACTTGCTGTAATTAAGGTTAGCAACCCCTTAATCAGGTTTATCTCTACTGACACATTCCATGGAGCTTCCTATTTGCCTTCTAGAATCTGGACCATTGCTAGTGAATTTGTCTTTATAACAATATAATTGATTTTGTTATCTCTACAATACATCATACCTTCTCTTATGGCTCTTGCTTCAGCCACCATATTAGTTGTGTTAGGTGAAAGAAGTCCTTTAGCAACTATAATTTCACCTCCTGAATCTCTGATACAAAATACAGTAGAGCTAGGTCCAGAATTACCCCTAGATACCCCATCAGGATTACACTTCAGCCATTTAGGGGGAGGGGCACTCCACCTTACAATCTTGTAGCTAATTTTGGGGTGACAGCTTTCCAGTAATTGAATGATATCACACCACCCCTTATTCCCAACAATTAGATTAAGCCTACTCCATATAAATTTCTTTATCAACTCATCGATATCCCTTATAATCTTATTCATTGACACTTTGCCCCTAAACAAAACAGTGTTCCTCCTTTTCTAGATGGACCATATCATGATCATAGGAACAACCTGATAAACTGCTTTACACCAATAGTTACCTTCTACTTTCCACCATAGTCTTACAGATTGCCTGAGGAAGGAGCCTCTTTGTACTCCTGCTACATTGATATAGTGATTCCAAATTCCTTTAGCCATTTCTCCATTATAGAATAGATGTTCTATGGATTCTATTTCTGGGCTATGATAACAGCTGCAATCACTGGATGTGTCTGTGCTCCATGAGTGTAGAAGTTGACGAACTAGTAGCTTCCCCAGATCCTCCAATTCAAGAAAGAAATCTTAAAAGGAAGACCTTTCCTCCACAAGAGACTAAAGTTTTCCTGCACTTCCTCCTTGTTTCTCAGAAGTTCCCAAGCTCTTTTAATAGTGAAAGTGTCTTTGTTCTTTTTTGTCCACCATGCCTTGTCTTGCTGATCAGTTAGATGTATACCCCCCATGTATGCTCCACTACATGTGTTGGAAGTACCCTCTTCATTTCTCCCAAGTCCCAACCATCTTCTGTGAGAAACTCCTTAATCTCTTTTAGATTATGGCAAGTGTCACAATCTGTTGGGACCTTATACAACAAGCCTAGATTAGACCAGTTGTCATACCAAATATTAGAGGTACCACCCCTAGGTTCCCAGCACAAATGATTTTTAATTTCATCCCTATTCTGTAACATATGCTTCCAAACTTGAGATCTCCCTTTCCACTGAACCAAGGTTGGGATCTTCTTTTTGCAGTACTTATTCCATAGAAAGTTAGCCCATAAAGAGTTCTGGGTCCTAAATTTCCACCATAACTTTCCATACATGGCTTTAGAAATATCAGCAATAGATCTAAAGCCTAGACATCCTTCTTCTTTAGGTAGGCAGACCTTTTCCCATGCAGCCCAGTGTTTGCTTCGTCCTACCTCCTTATTGTTCCAGAAGAATTTAGCAAATATTTTGTTGAGTTCCTTTATGACACAAGCAGTAGGAACAATAGCAGATAACACATATAGAGGGATACTCTGTAGAACACTTTTAATTAGAACCTCATTTCCTCCATATGACAATTGTCTTCCTTTCCATGCTTGCAATTGACCTTTCACTCTTGCTAACAGATCAACAAAGTGTTCTTTTCTCTTCCTTGTGCATGTCAAAGGGCATCCCAAATACATCAAGGGGAAAGAACCCTTTACCATTCTTGTAGCTTGTTGAACTTGAGTTGTTAAAGATTCACCAACATTTTGATGAATATAGAAAAAGCTCTTCTCCCTATTTATATTTTGGCTAGAGCACCTTTCATATTCCTACAGGGTATCCGTTATCCTTGAGATGGAGTAGCTATCAGTGGAACTAAAAATTATTGTATCATCAATATATGATAGATGATTCAGCTGTCCAGTCCACTTTGGCATTCCATATGCTACAAATTGTGCATCTTCAAATAGTATATTTAGAGCTCAAGTGAGGACTTCAGCAGATAAAATGAATAATGCTGGGGACAAAGGATCCCCTTGTTTCAGACCTCTTATGGAGTGAAAGAAACCTTGAGGCTGTCCATTTATCAAAATCGAGTAATAATTATTAGAAATCAATCTCCAAATCAAGTCAACAAAAATATTAGAGAAACCCATCTTGCCAAGGACTCTATGTAAGAAGAACTATGAAACTCTATCATAGGCCTTAGCCATATCTAGTTTAATCACAATGTTTGCTGGTTTACCCCTTTTTGCTAAGTCAGTTATCAGTTCCTGAGCTAGCAACACATTCTCTATAATGCTTCTCTCTTTTACAAAACCTGATTGGCTTTGGGATATAAGATTAGGAAGAATACCCTCAAGTATGTCATGCAAAATTCTAGAAAGAATTTTATTAACAAAATTACTCAAACTAATAGGTCTCATATCAGAGAAATACTGTACTTTCTCTTTCTTTGGTATTAAATTCAAATGAGTATGAGTGATTGATTTGGGAAGGGTGCTGCCCAGAAAAAAACTCGGCATCATCTTCAAAATATCATATCCCATTATGTCCCAGCATTCCTGGAAAAATCTTCCTGTCAATCCATCTGGGCCACATGCACTATCCCCATTAAGATTAAAAACTGCATTCTTGACTTCCTCCATCTCTGGCCTTTTCCCTAGAGCTTCCTTATCATTTTCTGTGACTACTACAGGAATATGTTAAAGTAAAAGGGAATCAATACAATCCCTTTCTTTCTTAAATTGTTCCTGATAAAAAGTAATAGCCTCTGCTACAATGAGTTTCTCCTTCTCTAACCAATCACCACTAGAGTTTCACATTCTATTAATCTTCAGCCTTTGTCTTCTGCCCTTTACTATACTCTGAAAGAATTTAGTATTTTTATCCCCACTATTAAACCAATCATAACCTGCCTTCTGTTGCCAGTACCTTTCCTCTAAATGAAGATATTTGGTGAATTCAGCGTGCCCTCTGCATGATTATTCTATTTTCACAATTGGGAACCTCCTCAAAAAGACTTTCTTTAACTTTTGCAATTTCCTCCCTTATTATCAACTGTTGAAATATATCTCCATATGTTTCCCTACTCCATAAAGTCAAAGCATTTTTAACCCTCTTGATCTTTATTTTGTAATCTAGGAAAGGATTAAGAGTGTTTTCTGAGTCCCAATTCATTCGCACCACCTCCTTGAAAGACTTGTGTTCTATCCAGAAGTTTTGAAACCTGAAAGGTTTCTTAACTTTATTTTCAACATGATTGCATGACAACAAGAGTGGGGCATGATCAAAACCAGTCCTTGGTAGGTGCTCCACTTTTATTTCTGAAAAGCACTATGCAATTTGATAATTGATTAAAATCTTATCCAGCCTCTCAAATATGCAATCTGAGCCAGCCCTACCATTCCACCAAGTGAAAGGGCTTCCTATGTAGTTAGCTTGACTGAGCCCACATGAATCTATGCAGGTTTTAAAACCATCCGCCAGAACATAGTTTATAGGAAGGCCCCCTATCTTCTCTTCTTCATTCAAAACTACATTGAAGTCTCCCCCTATACTCTATGGATCAGTCATGTCTTGACTCAGGTTGAAAATTTCTTCCAATAGTGACTGTCTGAGAACCCTATCACACTTGGCATACACAGAAGTGTGTACCAAAAATTGTCCACTAGATAAATCTTTCAACCTTAAAGTGATTTGCTGATCTGAGTTACTGACTATGGCAGCTTCATATCCATGATTGACAAATATCCAAATTTTACCATTAACATTGTTAAATGCTAATGACATTTTGAGTCTTGTTTTATACCCGTTGAGAGTATTCATATGCTGAAAATGTTTCAGTATAGCCACAAAAGCACACTTGTGATGCCTGTGAAAAAATTGCACTCTTTGGAAAGCTTTATGTGACTTTACTGGCCTAATATTCCATATTAATGCCTTCATCATTTAAATTTGTTAGGAGTTATTATAGTCCTCTTTGGTTGAACTCTACTAGGCTGACTATTCTCCTCATTCCCTTGTTTCTTTCATTTCTTTGATGTTTTGATTGCAATGATTGTTCTTGGGAATAAATCTGCATCCTGCATGATTTAGTCCTCCTTTACTTCTTTTAGTATCTCTGTTCCTCCTTTTTCATCCTCCATTAGTTCACCAGTGAGTTGATTGTGAGAGACTATGTTGTGGAGTGACAGGTTTGGGGATTCAATATTTCCCAAACACACTTGTGATTCATCAATCTGGAGAGGTAACACTTGGTCTGGCATTTGATCAATATCTCTCACCTTGTTGATTATTGTCAATACAATATCTTCCTCTTGAATAACTGCTAATTGCAGATTATTTGCTATTTGAAAATCTTCCTCCCTTGTTGTGTTATCTGAATCCTTCTGTTCTCCTGTGTCCTTAATGTGTTATGTCTTGTTTTCATCATCTTGGATATTCTCTAATGACTGACTAGCATCTTCTTGCATTATTTTTCCAGCCAGATTCTCCATTATATCACCTGCAGCTGTGTCAATGACTTCATCCACTAAGGCTGACAGGTCCCCAGTATCCCCCAACCTAGTGGATACACCTTCCTGGTACTTCAAACAGGTATTTCCTCTCTTCTCCCCCTCCTTGTTTCCCTCTGGCTGTATGTCTCCCAAGCTAGCAAATTTGATTAGTATTGTGTCCAGCATACTCCTTGGTGATAACTCTGTCATTTGCATGGTATGTTTGTTGATTACCTTTTTTCCTCTTGTTGGTGACCTCATTCCAGTCTTCAGGATTGCCTACCAGTTTTCCACTTGCCAACTTCCTAGGAAAAGAGCCAATAGGCTGGTTAATCCTTGCTTCATGGCTCCTCTTGTGATTTTTGTTCTTCGCTTCTCCTTCTTGGTTAGGCTCTTTTCTTTTGTCGTCCTCCTCCCTATTGTCAATCTGCTCCCTTGCTAATTCTGGGTGCATAACTCTGCACTCATAAATATTATGCCCCTGTAATTTGCATTCCCCACAATACTTTGGGAGGTAGTCATACTGAATGTTTACTTTGAAAGTTCTTATGGCTCCTGTTGACTCATCCTCTATGTCCATTCGAACATGATCAGGTAAATTGCTCATTAAATCTACTAGCACCTTTACCTTTGCACAACTAGGTCTAGTTTTATTAATAGTTGTCGTGTCTAACTGTATGGGAGTGCCTACTGCCGAGGCTAGGGAGAACAAGGATTCCTTCACAAAGAAGGTAGGTAGTAGATTAGGAAAAGAAATCCAAGCCATGGCCATTGTTGTCTCCTCTTTCACCTTAAACTTAGAATCATATATCAAAGGCCTCATCTGGTAAGCAGCTCCATCCTTTGCTTTGATATAATAGGCTAGTTTGGATGTCAGATTAATAAAATCCTCCTTTAAAGTTAATCGTATCAGAATATGTCTATTTCAAAAACAACCTATCTGGCAATCACCCTTATTGTTGCATTGTGCAGGAATACTGGTCCGCAGTTCATCCAGATCCGGCCAACCATATGAGAATTTTCCAACAATGGCATGTTGCAGATTTTCTATGGTGTTCATCTTTGATACTTCAGATTCAGTCCATCTTAAATAAGGTTCACCATGAAGCAAAGTAATAGGTTTAACGTTAATTGTTGGGGTCGTGGTCGTACTTGGACTATTATTATTCATCGTGTTCGGCTTAAAAAACTTTGAGTAATCCATAGTAGACCGACTTTGATTATCGTTTGGTATGGGAATTTTGGGTGGTGCGGCTAAGTGTGGCTGATCAATCATTGCCATGGATGATTGATCAGTGGCCATCATGGCAATGATGATTCAAGAATTGCTAAATTTGGATTTAGGGTTCTGGATTCAAAACAACCCCTCTCACTTCCCCCCTCGATCTATTTTATTCGTTCAGTATACTTATTGTTTAATTAAATATTGCGTAGTTTGATTTGAAAATTTTGATGCACCTGTTCATTTTAAAAAAAAACACCACTTCTCTAAGTTTGAATACTCTTAACTAATTTTGTAGTTACGCCATTGTTTTTGCCCCTCAAAATAAATGGTAATTTTTTTATTGTGGCTTAAGTTTATATTTTTATATCATAATATTTCATATAACTTATGTTTTTAGTTTGTAAACAACTGGGCATAAATTTGTTAAGTTGGTTAAAGTACAAAGTTGGATTACCATTAAATAAAATACCTATTAATTCGTTAGATATTAAATAATATCACATATATTATACTAAATACTAATAGTGGGAAGAAGTTAAATCAAAAAATTGAATAAACTTTTAAATACAATTAAATGAGAAAGACATTAAGAATATGATAATGAAAAGATCGTAGTTTCAAGATCATTCATATTTTCTTGTCTTGCAAACTATAAATTAAGACATTGGACAATATCAGATAAATCATAAAAAACGGTAGTGTTCAATTGTTGATTTTAAAGTTTCTTCTTTTATTTGATTCCTTCTTCATCTATTCATCACCACATTTATTTATATTTATGCTTGTCATTTTATCCTCTCTCAAAATTTGATGACATCATAATATAACAATAATTATATGTGATAAGTTCGATGATTCATTATATTTGTTTGTTAAGAAT
>JAJOOS010021053.1:0-11619 GCA_029582725.1 Solanum chiquidenum
TGAACCAGTTCAAACATAGTGGATCTTCGATTTCCTGATCTTTGAAATGGGAGACGGTGTGATTTCCCAAATTGACAACCTTGACAAACTACATCTTCATGAATATTTTGCAGAGCTGGTAGACCATCCACTAGTTTCTTTGAACAAATTTGCCTCAACAATTTGGTATCCCAAGTGACCCAGTCGAGCATGCCAAACTGATGCGCTATCTGTTTGACTTGTCTTCTTCACATAGGCTTCTCCTACTGCCATGACAAACAACGAACCTTTCTTTTCACCCTTAAGAACAACATCAGCAGATATGTTCTTCACGTTGTCCAGAATCTTCACATCATTTGGACCAAATAGAATATATTTTCCAGAATCAGTAATTTGAGAAACTGAAACTAAGTTTCTCTTCAAACTTGGAGCATGAAATACATCATTCAACTTGACAGCCCTTGTAGCTCCAACATCAATCTTTAGGACTCTTTCATTTTCTATTGGATATGTCGAGTTATCTGCTGTAACAACAACTCATTCTCTGTTATGTTGGCGCAACTCTGAAAGAAGAGAATCATTTCTAGTTACATGATGAGAGCAACCAGAATCAATGATGCATTCTTGTGTGCAGTTATCATTTTTGTAGAGGGCTTGAACTACATCACCATTCCTCTGCTCATCTACTTCTACAGTGAAGCACTGCTCCCATTTGAGTTGCTCGTTTCCATCATTTTCACTTGCAGCATTTGCATTTGAGATCCTCACTCTACAATTTTTCTTGATGTGTCCAATTTTACCACATCTATAGCACTTTTTATTCTCAAAGTTGCCACCAGTAGTTTTTTCACCATTGGATTTTTTTCATTGTTCCTGCTTTCTGAGGATACAATTTTCTTTTTATTTTTATCCTTTGAAAAGAGAGCTGCATCTGGTTCAAAGCTTTTTGCCATTTGCTTTGCCAATGCCTCCTGATTGGAAAGCAAAATTTCAAATTCTTCAACTGAAGGTTGCTTTGTCCAACCCTGAATGGAGGTGAAGAACGGACTGCACTCCTTCTTTAATCCTCGAATAAGAAATCGCCGCAATCTTGCTTCACCGATCTTCTCATTGGGATCTAATTCTGAAAGTTCAGCACAAATTCCTTTAACTCGTAAGAAATATTTAGAAATAGACATGCCCCCCTGTGTTAGCATTGCCAATTCCTTTTCCAGCAGTTGTAGCCTAGCAGTATTCTTTTTTGTAAATAATCTCTCAAGTATCTCCCAAACTTCTTTTGGTGAGTTAACATCATGTACATGGTCGATGAGCTCTCTTCCAATTGAAGTCCTCAAAGCAAAAAGTGCTTTACCACATTTAATCTTCCATTTTCTCCGTGGTTTTGCATTTTCTGCAGTATTTGCTGGAATTTCTGCTTCAACACCAACAATAAGATCCCATAGGTCGTGACCTTGAAGATAAGCTTCCATACACATTCTCCAGTACTTGTAGTTCGTCCCTACAAGCTTCTCGACACCAAATTGGGCATTTGAACTGTTTCCCCCATTTACCGACTCCATACTGCACAAGTCCTTTTTTTTCTCTCTACAACTTTCAATCTCCTCGAACAAGACTAATAAAACTTGATAGACAAGAAGATGGAAATAATAATCAGATCAACGACCTCGCTCTGATACCATAAAACAAAAGAATAAGCAGATAAAGAAGAAGTTTGCAGTATAACCGAAATAGAACAGAGAGAATGTTTTTCTTGAAGCTCTGGTTTACAGCAATTATGCAGCAGCTATATAAACTGTGCCACTAACTTGAACTCCTAAAAATACTCTAGTAACTTACTAAGACTCCTATCTAGGTAGACTTCCTACAAAATAGGAACTGATTTATTTGACTCAGTAAACTAAACAGGGCAGAAGTAAACATTTAAAAAAGACTGTTAAAATGCACTAATTTTTAACGACTTTGCCCCTTTAAGAGATAGTAATTTGCAGAAACAGAGACATTCTTCCTATATATAACACCCTTTCTCACAGATATGCTTCCTATATATAACAATTGATTAAATAGGCCTTTGATATTAAATGGACACATCTGTTTATATATTTTGTTCTTGTGAAACTATTGTTTCCTTGTCTAATGTGTTGTGATGATTATTACCAGTTTGATGACGATAAAAGTTACCTTGGCTTAATTTTAAAACTTGATTAGATGAGATGTTTGCTTATTGTCCTAGCATGCTCATGAATATATATATTAGTTAAAGGATTTTTCTTAAGAATGTACGTATTGGTTGGTTAGGTGTTACAATTTACTTTATGCTCAATGTTAAGGTATTTATGTTGGAGTTGAATAATTAAAATGTATATTTGCATCACCTAACAGTTAGTTGCATTTCTAATCCTTATTCTTGTACATGTACACTTTGGGAGCAAAAATGGAGTCTCCACGAAAGACTCTTGCTACTGCATTGTCTCTTGCCATTGCTAGACTTTGAAAAAGTGCATCCTCCCTTTCCCTATGTGCCTCTCGCTTCATCGAAACTCATTTGAACTGAAATAGACTCTATTTTAGTCGTTATTATGTTTGCTTTTATTGATATTTGCTGATATTATGTGAAATTATTTGCCCTCTGATTGTTGTTATTCTTGGGGTTAATCTTTAATCAACAATAGAGTAGTTATCTTTATCTAATAAAGTCTTTTATTTGGCTAACTGTTTTAAATCGTTCAATCACGTTGTGCCCATTTTTAAATTATTAAGTTTCCGTTAAAAACTTTGCAGAGCCTTTTACATTTTTTTAAAAAAGTTTTGTTGTATGTTCAAAGATGTTTAATTTTTTAGAAAGATTTTTCTAAAAGCAAACCTTTGCAAATATTTTTTATTTTCACCAAAGATGGGAACATGTTTCTTTTAAGACTTCAATAGACTCTTTTAAGTGTTTTCTTGAAATCACTTTTTCCTTTCAAATATGAAAAATCAATGCATTTCTTTTAATTTTTTAAAACAAAAATGTTTTAAACTCATGAATGAATTTTCTTTTAATTTGACCCTCTTTTATGTTGGGAAAGTCATTTATTGTTCCCGCGTGAAATTAATATTTTTGTTTAATTTTATAACTTAAGTTAGCTAGTCACGATATTACTTTTATCTTTCTAAAACCAATTAGCACCTAGTTATAATAGATATTTTAACCTAAGTTTGATCAGTAATCGTTTTTAACGAATCTTAAAGGATACTTAATCTCTTTCCTTTAGGATAACTAGAACCCTTATCTAGAATCACATAAATTAAGTAGATCAATAATTGTAGTTTATGTTAGCATTACATTAGTTAAATATTTAGGTGTCCTAATTACTCTAAAAATAATTAGGTGGCGACTCCTTAAGTTAATTAATTTAGAAATCACCAATTTGTTGTACACTATTTGACGCGAGTTAAAATGGGTATAACAAGGGTACTTTTAGTTTCTTTTCAGTTAATTAATTTATTTATTTCATTCGGTCTTATTACATACCGTACATTCCATGTACTGACGTCATTTGGCGTTGCACCATTTTATAATGCAGTTCAGATACTCACGATAGGTGACGTTTAGTAAGATCTCTTTTCATCAGCATGTGGTGAGCCTCCTTGATTTCGGACTGGCATGGATATAATTGATCAAGATTTTATAGGTATTATTGCCCCTTACGTGTTTCCTCTGCTGATTGCACCAATGCTGTCTTTGCTTCAAAATGAGCTTAGATTAAAAATACTGTATTTAGGAATTGAATTGGCATGAAAAGTACCTAAAAGACAAGAAAATGCAGCTAATAATCTGATTCGATCAACAAGTGCCCCATTGTGTGAATCATGCTTGGAGGGCTCTCCAAGTAAGACGTCAACATGGAGTGGTGGAAGGACCAAAACGTTGCGTCAGATGATGCATTTAAGTGTGTAACCAAGGGAAAATAGTCCAAAACTCAGGGAAGCATACCAAGACTGTCATGAGGACACTACGAAAAGTTGAATGCCTCTGTATGTTGTGAATTTGTGCAGAAATGTGATGAGGTTAGAACAGATAGAAGTCACAGCGAATCTTCTTCAGCTTTAGATGATGGAATTGCTATCAAAAGGGAGACCTTGGTAGAATCAAAACAGTTAAATGGAAAATCAGAGGAATTAGATAGAGATGAGGCATATGTAGTTAAGTAAATGGGTGACACTAGAGAAAAAGGAGATCAATGATAAAGTAGGTGGATGTAACCTTAAGTTGCCTGATAGTTAGAAATGCAAATAGGTACGGAGGTAGATATGCAGAAATTTCGATACTAGTACTGCTAAAATGAGTTTGCAGATTAGCAATGATTCAGTGGAAGCACAAACAGTACATAGTGATACCTTCCATTAGCTTGACTAATCCAGATTTGTATAGTGTAGGGCTCATTAAAGGGGAAACACTCCCTAGGACCAGGAGTTTCCCTAGGTTTGATCCAGTCCATCCGAGTTAACTCCTCAGTCTTTGGGTTTAGTGACCAAACAACATCTAGGACAAGGGGTCAACAAATAACTATTATTTCATATGGATCAAAAGATCTTTGTATTTTTCCTGTTTGCTAAGTTGACTACTCTGATCTACATAGGGGAAACAAAGCATTGAACTGTTTACTATATAACCAATTATTTTTAACGTTTATCATGAGATTTAACTTATAAGTAATTTGATAGTCTAAATATTTTATATATCACACACAAATTAAAATTTAAACTCATATAGGAATGATAGGGGATTCAAGAAGATTATGAGCATCAATAGCAAAAAAATATAAGAAAGTTTATTCAAACTCATGTTAGCGAATTTGATCAGGCATATTTTACATCATCGATAAGCACAAACCATAAATCCTAAACCTTAAACCCCTAAATACAACTACCAGGGCAAAATACGGGCAACTATCACTATAATGTCATCACACTTGCCACCCACACGATCTTTGCCAACTTTGAGGCAGTCTATGGCAAAAGGTGTATAAATACTTTTACTTTCTGATTTCTGCAGTGCATATTCTGCAATATTTTGTGCTAACATCTTTGAAAATGTTCCCAGTTCGCGCAAATCCACTAGCCCGTCACATACTAACTTCTCCAACTCAGTGTCGTGAGCATTATCGAACAATCCATCCGTACCATCACTAGCACATCCCCTATTCTTACTGTAACTTCAATTTCTTGTGCCACACTTGGATCATCAAATTTAACACCATTCCCTAACTGAAAAGGATAATTGAATACTTTTTGCTGAATTTCTGTTTTGTAAACTATTACCCCGTCTCTTTTAACAACAAATCTGCTATCTCCAATGTTGACCGCGTGTACAATATCACACGTTAAAGTCAAAATACAGGCCGTTGACGAACCTTGACATTTCATGTTAAAATAAGCCTCGTTGAGAACTTCCATGGGATGAATTTGGTTCCTTTGATTTTTTGGTTTGTGAATCGATAATTCAGCGTTTCTAACCAGTTGTCTTGAATATTCTCCAGAATTGATACCCTTTTTAGACCAACCACCAATGCCATCTGCTACACCTATAGTTTCTTCCTCTATGAATATAAAATGTGCATCTTCCCAGAGAGGAGCTTTGTTAGATTTTGGTATGTAAAACGAGCCAGCCACCATCTTCATCTTGAAATTCCCATTAATAAAACTTGAGACATTAGTACTCTCATCCCAAAAGTTTAGATTCTCATCTATATCAATCTCATCTATAACATTTATCTCATCTATAACATTTATCTCATCTATATCGATCTTGTCTATAGCCATTTAAGAAACTAGTAAAGAAGTGACTGAGTCAAAAATTTATATAGGGGGATTTAAAAAGAATTACCTGATTACTATCACGCTTAGGATTTGAACTTGTGACCTAAAGCAATAATTGAATTTCCTTCACAAAAACAATCAACTCTTGATGTTTTTCTTCATCGGAATTCACTAGTTCATTTTTAATGAAAATAAATAAATCATTTTCCATATTTGAGCAAGACGCCACAACATTTTATGGACACTGAATAACACCTTGAGATACTAGGTAATCTCTGTTTAAATTTGCTTGACCAATTTGACTTGGCAGAGAGTAAGAAATTAAAACAGTCTTTTGAATCTTGTGGTATAAATATAAAGATATATCAAATGTATTAAGATGTCCATTAATTTTTTGGTCTTAAACATGTCATATGAAAAGATGAAACTAAACAATTGCTTTATTTTAAACTTTTTTGCAATTGTTTAGTTTCTACTTTCCATATGATATGTTTAAGACCACAAAATTAATGGACATTTTGATACATTTGACATATCTTTATTTTTATATCACAAGATTCAAAAATCTTCTTTATTTTGTTTAACTCCATGCCAGGTCAAATTGGTCAAACATATTGAAACAGAGAGATTACCAAGTATCTCAAGGTGTTATTCAGTATCCATATAATGTTTTTCCGTTTTGCGTGATTACGGGAAATGATTTTATTTATTTTCCTTATATATGAACTAGGGAATTACCATGAAGAAATCCGTCAAGATTTGATTATTTTTGTAAAGGTAATTCAATAATTGCTTTAGGTCAAACGTCCAAATCCTAAGCACAATAGTAGGTAGTTCTTTTTTGAATCCCCTTTTATAAATTTTTGGCTCTATCCCTGCTTTACTAGTTTCTTTAATTACTATAGACTAGATGAATATAGATGAGATATATGCTATAGACGAGATTGATATAGACAAGGATCTAAACTTTTTCGATGAGAGTACTAATGTCTCAAGTTTTATTAATGGAAATTTCAAGATGAAGATGGTGGCTGACTCATTTTACATACCAAAATCTAACAAAGCACCTCTTGGGAATATGCACATCTTATTCGTATAGAGGAATAAATCATAGGTGTAGCGGATGGCATTGATGGTTGGGCGTATAAGGATATCAATTCTGGAAAATATTTTAGACGGTTGGTTAGAAATGTTGAAATATCGATTCACAATCAGAAAGATCAAAATAACAAATTCAGTCAATGGAGGTTCTCAATGAGGCTTATTTTAAACACGAAATGTCAAGGTTCATCAATAGCTTGTATTTTGACTAAAACGTGTGATATTGTACACGCGGTTCACATTGAAGATAGCATATGTATTGTTACAAGAGATAGGGTAACAGTTTACAAATTGGACATTCTGAAAAAAGGATTCAATTATCCTTTCCAGTTAGGAAATGTTGTTAAATTTGATGATCCAAGTGTGGCACAAGAAATTAAAGTTACAGTAAGAACATGGGATGTAAAAATGATGTATACAGATGTATTGTTCGATAGCGTTCACGACGCTGAGTTGGAGAAATTAGTACACGATGGGCTAATTGATTTGTGCGAACTGGGAACATTTTCAAAGATGTTAGCACGGAAGATTGCAGAGTATGCACTGCAGAAATAAAAAAGTACAAGTATTTATACACCTTTTTCCATAGACTGCCTCAAAGTTGGCAAAGATCGTGTTGGTGGCATACATGATGACATTATAATGATAGTTGTCACGACTGGCCGCCACGCCATTATGCGACTTAGTCGCTACGTGACATAAGGTTGTCCATGTGGAATATTTATATTTAAAGAAAAATAGTCCTTAGTGGAATATTCTAGAAATATAAGAAGAATTTCTTAGAAACCTTAGAATTCCATAGAATTGCATGAAAAGTTTTTGGAATCTTCTAGTTGTGAAGAGAATTTTAGAATAGGGTCTTGTACATAATTAATATTTGAAAATTTTCCCTAGTGAGTAGTATAAATAGAGGGGCACCCATTTGAAATGACATCAAGCAAGAAAGGCAAATCTTCCAAGTCTTGAGTAATACAAAAGACTTCTTAAGTAATTCTTTTGTGTCTTTGTTTAATATCTTAGCGATCTAGTGTCAAAATGAATTGCTTGAGCTTGCAAAACCATGAAAGATTCGTGAGCGAGTTGTCAAGTGCCGCACGGTGTGCTTAGTAGAAGTCTAAGGTTGTGACATAGTTGCCCGTATTTTGCCCCAATAGTTCTATTTAGGGGTTTAAGGTTTATGATTTATGGTTTATGCTTATTGATGATGTAAAATATGCCTGATCAAATTTGCTTACACGAGTTTGGATGGACTGTCTTATCATTTTATTTTATTGATGCTCATAATCTTCTTGGGTCCCTTTTCATTTCTATATGAGTGTAAATTTTAATTGAAATTGCTCAGAATCAGACTCAAATTTCTCATTGATTTGTAAAGGTAAGGTTATTTTGTGTCTGTTCTTTATCTTTACACCTTTTCATGTTGATTATCAGTTATGATTATAAATTTCTTTCAAAAGTTTTATGCAGAAATGTTAGGGTTAGCAATGACAAAATCAGAGTTGAATAAGTTGTGTATGGATGAGAATGGTTCAATGATCAATGTTGAAGTGTGATGCAAGCATGAAATCATATTACAAATGCAGTCCTCTTGGTCAGATCGCAATCCGAGAAAATGATTTTGGTCTTGTCCTCACTATGAAGCCACAAATTGCAATTTTTTTATGTAGAGACAAAGAAAGAGTTGACGAAATATCTTTGTTTATTCTTCCGAGATTGGTGAACAAGACTAAGGAGTTAGAAGAAAATTACGAGTATGTTATAATGCAGTTGGAAAAGCTTGAGAGTTCCAACATGAATTCAATGGACATTGAACATTCGAAACAAGAGAAAATTCATTTGGATGAAGTTGAAAGTCTTCAAATTAGGTATGAAAATCTCAACATCAATTCAAAGGATCAGATGGGTGGCGATGTAAAATAAATGGGTGATTTGAAAGATAATCATTTGAAGATGAAAGGGATGAAAAAGAAGAAAAGAAGCTGTCGATTTTTTGGGAAATTCCTTTGGTGTTTGATGATTTGTGTCGTTGTTATATATGTTAGTTTTCTAATCCAAGTAGGTAAGTTGAAGAATAACCAAATGAAATTGCCATAATATGATATGTAATAGAGCATAATTTTGTGTGGTATCAAATACCTTTATTTGCCCTACCATAATGAAAATTTGAATTTGCTTGTGTCTGAAATTGTTTTACTTCTATGCTCTTTTATTGAAATGAATGATTTATTGGGTTTAAGAGTTCTACCAAATTCTCAATTGCCAAAAAAGACAACTAACAGTACTACTAAAACAAAAACAAAGCTTCACAGAAACAACACAACTCTCAATTGTAGGCAAATAGAAAAAAATTTGATTCCAAAAGTGAACTTAAGAGCAAACCAAAGCTTCAACATTGCATAAATACTAGAATTTCAAAATTATTTCATACATATAACAAAAAATAGGAAATAGTTTTTTCTCCTTCAAACAATAAGCAAAATAGTATCTCAGTGGCACCAAAACAGTACTAAACACACACCATTGATATCAACATTATAGATTTCATGAGTCTCGAGGTTATGAAGAGGAGGAAGTATTCGAGTTTGAAAGATCTCTAATCTCCTGAAGCCTTCTTATTGTGATTGCTTGATTTTCTTTCCACTTCAATTCACTTGTTGGTTTGAAACCAACATCTCTAGTTACAATTGCTGATCTCAAGACTCTTTTTGGTCCAGTCGATAATATTATGCTACTTGGTACTCCAGTCTTTAGAGAATTGAAGTTATTAGAGAACAAACATTATCAAGTTATTAGAGAACAAACATTATGAATTGATCACAATACTTACATTGAAAGTTGTGAAACCATTTTCAGGTTGAAACACACCCATTCCAGTTACTCTTGGCCTTCTAAATTGGGTTGTGTTTCCAACACCCTTTCCTTTCCTGACAGTAGCAGTTTCCTTTGGTGCAACATTTGTATTCTGGTTTACATAATGTGTTGTACTACCTTGAGAACATGTAAACAAATTTTCAAGTGGTTGATAAACACCTTGCTTCACTTCCCATTCCCCTACCTCTTCCTCTACGATTCCTAGTTCTTGATGATAGTCTAGCACCCCTTGCACTTGACCATGCCTTGGTGATCTTCATGCACTTGGTTACCATGCCTTGGTGATCTTGATGCATTTGGTCTTTTGTTAGAAGGAAGTGCAGTGGTTATGGTGCACCCCTTCATACACTTGCGCTTGCTTCATGCCTTAGTGATGTTGAAGCACTTGTAGGTGCAATGGTTCTAAGTGTACCCCTTGATACACTTGCACTTTGTCCATGCCTCGGTGATGTTGAATGTAATGACCCTCCAGATCATTTCCTCCATTTTCAATCATTTCAGCATTTAGAGCTTTACTGTAGTGATCCCAAGTCATTAATGACTTCTAGGATTGTCAGTTCAGTTGTCGGGTCGTTCATTAGAGTTTTGTGCAAGTTTCCATGTTTTGGAGCTTCAAGAGTTTGTACGGTTGATTTTGATAATAATCTTGGAAAATGGCCTCAGAATAAAAATCAGAGAGTTCTATTAGCTTCAGAACATCGAGTTGAGTCTAGAGTGACCTTTCATGCAGATTTTGAGGCTTCCGGTCTCATTTCTAGTTGTATTATGGATTTTGGCTTAAAATGGAACTTGGGTGGGAGATCCACTTTTCATCGTGATAACCTTTTATGGATGTTTGGATGTTTCCGTTAAGTCTGGAATGTCATTTCAGAGTGGCTAGCACTTTTGGTTTGTGTTGTTTGGACCCTAAATGAGTTCTAGGGGTTTATTCAAAGTTTGGAGCTTTCTTGCCCTTGACCGCTTTTGCAGTAGCCGCGTTAGTGACCTATGGGGCACTTTAGCAAAAGTCCTTGAAGGAGAGGAGGCCGCGTTAGCGGCTGACTAGCTGTGTTTGCGGTGTGGATGCCACTTTTGTGGCGGGTGCATTTAAGAGTTGGGCCGCTTTTGTGGTGAGCTGACCACATTGGCGGTGACCGCATTAGCGACCACTTAAGCACTTTAGCGGTCATTACTGATGTTATATCTCATCTTTTAGCTCATTTTCCAGTATCTCTTCCAATATTCAAACATGGATAAGTTGAGCTAGAGAGCTCTATTTTGGGTGATTGAAGTTGCATTTCGTCCAGTATTGGTGTCACTACACATCGAAGTGTTTGGGGAAGTGAGGGGAGCATCATTTCTAGGTAGTTCTCTCCCTAAAGGGGCTCCCATATATCTTGTAGTGAATTAAATTACATGTTCTTGTTTAGGTTGTTCTGGCACAAAATTGTGTCCCATTTTGGGACACATGCTCGGTAAGACGATTAGGAACTTTTGATGGAGTCAGTTTTGGGATTTCCAGTGGCGAGTCCCATATTTCCATTTTGACTCAATTTTTAAGTCTGTCTCTAATTATTGTGAATTTTGTGTCTAAATGTCTGATTTACGTGGTGACAATAATTTGGTAATGCAACATTGTTCAGAGGCATTTAAAATGTGGATAGCTCTTGTATGGTGGATTCAGACCGTACATGATAGGCTTCGAGGTAGGATTTTGTCACGCCCCGAGACTACCCCCGAGATGCGGACACGGGACCTAGGACCACAAGTGATCCCAAGCTAACCCTGCTGGCATGATCATGAGCATACTAAAGATAACAAATTGATGCGGAAGCTAAATCATAATTAAAATGAAAAGATGGGGAATACCCATATACTATAACTGAGATA
>JAJOOS010021054.1:0-17443 GCA_029582725.1 Solanum chiquidenum
CATCGTGGTTCATTCTTGCTATCGCTATCATAAGGACAAGCTGACTATTTCACTTTCATTATTTGAAGTTAGTGGATGAATTTTATCACTAATCCTTTTCTTATTTTTTATACACATTTATGTCTTTTGTCTTGGTTAATTCAAGTTGTTGGATGATAACTTCATTTGGTTTATTTTAGTTTCTTTCACCAATTCATTCTTTATTCCATGTCATTTTCCTTTGGCTAATTTGTTCCCTTTGTTTGCATGTGAAATCTGTCTGAGTTCACCATGAACTCCTATTTGCTTTCCTTGAATTTCGAGAGAGCCATAAAGGCATAAAGGCTTAAATCACTTCCTTTCGAGTCGGTCAGCCATTGGAATCAAGGCAACGGTCTCTGAAAAATTGACGAACAGGAATTGGAGCTGATATACGAGATTGTATACACCTAGTGTATACGAAAATGAGAAAATAGGCCTAAAGGCACCGAAATTAAGTTTTTGTACTTTGTTGTTGGGCCTACGCCCTTTTATTGCAATTATTATTATCACTTGTTAGTTCTTAGGACAGGTGGAAGAATTGGACCTAAGGCCCAAAAGAAAATATTTCTTTTATGATAGACTAGGACAAGTACGAACCCAATGATTTAAATGGGTCAAATACCCAAAACAAAATTAGGCCCAAGTGTTAGTCCAAGCGAACAGAAAATCATACTTGGGCCCAACGCCCTCTCTCTCTTTATTTTATCTGTTTTCGTATTTGTTAAATTGTTTATTTGATAGTTAATTCTAAGATTTTTTTTCCTTAATTCAATTTCCCAAAAGATGATTTAACCATAACTGTTAAAATCAAACAAGTGTATTTTATTTTACTTGACTTTAAAACATCTAGTATTTTCTACTTGAGTAACATCCTTATCTCCCTTCCCCTAAGAATAAATGAGTTCAAAAGTTGTTTACTTCCTCTATTTAAGTATGCGTATTTTCTTTAAATTGTTTAGTCAAATAGTTAATTACTAGATAATCGCATGTTAGTGAACTCAAAGGGAAAATTCCAAAATTATACGTTTGGTCGGTAGACAGGACGACAAGAAGCTCCTCTGACTCTCCCTTATTAATAGTAGTAATAGTAATTTCTAAATTATTATTTTTTGACACTAGTAACATTAGTAATAGTAATTTCTAAATTTATAATAGGAGTGCATATTAACAGAAAATCAACACAATTTAATTACTTTACCCAGAAAAAAAAGGATAGAAAATCAACATTTTATACTTTGATGGAAACATGTGCACAAAAAAAATGAAAGACATGTTCTTCAAGAATTCTGGATGTTGACAGTACCATTTCATGGTATTCTACTATATAAAAAAAGTTCTAGTGCAAATATTCATGAAAGAGGTTAAGAATTTCGAACACTCATCTTTAAGGATGTCAACAGATATCTTTATAAAAAGAAAAGGATGTCGACAGATCAAAAGATAGGCTGAGAATATGGCAATCTGGCATGTTAGTTAGGATTTTGGACAGGATGCTAGGTTATCCACGTAGCAGTGCTGAAAAACGCACAAGCATCCAACCTTAAAAGACTTCAAGCAGAACAATATTGAGGAGGGCCTAACCGCTATTAATGCTTACGAACTTGTACTTTGTATTTTCTAAAGCTTCTTTACTTCATGATCAGTAGCAAATAAGTTCCCAGTTTAATGTCGGTTCAAGCCTTCATGCATGTTCAGTTTCTAGAAATGGAATTTATTGTCAAAATTCTCATAAATAGGAATTCAACCCCTTCCATATGGTTCATAAGTCAACAAATAAATATATGTTAGCAGAAATGATTTTGCTTCAAAAGAAGTGGATCAACAAGCAGTCAGAGACCCAATACATGAGAATTGTGTACCATTCAACCAATAATCAAATAGTCACAATATTCACAAAGACCGGGAACAGGGAGAAGGATGAAAACAATAGCTAAAGGTTTGGAATAATTGAAAAACCTGTATGAGGAGAAACTGAGCATTTTGACCATATGGACGATGGAGCACAACCTGCCATATATTTTCATATGAAAGCTGAAGTTTATAATCAGCTGAACCTCTAGATAAAAAGAAAAAAAATTTCTTCAATCCAATGTCAAATTTAATTGAAACTTCTGTACTTCCCAACACTGCAAACTTGTCATCTGATATCTGACATCCGAAATTCAAAGTTATGCCATCCATGTGATCCACATACGCCCGCAGTTGGACAATATCAGTTTTCATTTCCCAAGCCTTCAAATAAGAAGAGCCAAAATACAGCCTCTTACTAGCCAAATTGATGATTTTGTCAGCACTAATGTTGTCGACAAATTGAACTTTGGCAAATGCTCTAGATCCTCCTTTGGACTGTTTAACCTCCAATGCACATATAGTTCCATATCCTGTATGTTTCTCTAAGAATGACTTGACCACTTCTGCAGACAAAAGATAAGGGAATCCGTAAACCTGAATTGTCTTTCCCATGTAGCCAAATTCCAAGTGCAGTTCGACTTTCAAATGCTAATCACCAACTGGAATACCTTCTGAAGTCTACATACATGTGTAACACAAGTAAGAATACTTGTAAAGAACAAAGATAACAAGATTAAGGTAAAAGTGTTACTATACTAGGTAAAAGAAGAGCCAAAAGTTACTAGGTAAAAGAGAATCCTAAATGCTATGCATTTCAAATTTAGCTGCATCCTTCTATTTCACACAGACACAGTGAACCCAAAAGCAAGAGCATTGAACTATTGATCTTTTGTGTTCTTGCTATACCTTCACTAGAGGACAACCCAGAGCTTCATACCCACCGAACATGTAAGCAACTAAACTACTCCATAAGAAGGATATCTAAAAGCAAACTCAGCCTAATGTGCTGAAAACTAGACTCCACAAAGTTATGCAAAACTATGACTACCTATATAAAGAAATAAGCAACCTACTAGACACCTACTTGATACATTTTCCAGACTTGTGAGACATGAAAAATGTAGGTTTTTGACTACTAAATACAGCAAGATGTTAATGTAATTGTGAAGTGTTTAGCGAATGAGCCACTACATTTACTATGCCTGTTGATGTGTTATCTATAGGTCACAGGACAACAGAGAAGAGAAGAAAACGAATCAAAAGGGAAATCAACCTAATTGATGTACACATTTGAGATTTTTGGCCTATAAAGATATGACACTCAGGCCTAACTCAATCCCAAAAGATTTAACTCATAAGGAAAAGATTGTCCAAGTCCATACAAACCGACCACCAATCCATTCCCCAACCGATGTTGGACCCACTCTAACACCCCTTCACGCCCAAGCCAATTGGAGCATTCAACGGGAGCCCAAACAGGATGAACCAAACTCTAATACCAGGTAAGATATGACCATCAACCCATTCCCAACCAATGTGGGACCCACTCTAACACCCCCTCATGTCCAAGCCCAACAAGAGCTTACACGGGACCCAAAATAGTCTGATACCATGTAAAGATACAACACTCAAACCTAACTCAACCCCAATTTAAGTCAATCATCTAGCTAAATGGGGTTTCTTGACCTTCTCCAGTTTAGCAAACTACTACTACCTCAAGCCATATCTAGTGGTTTTACACTCTCTTTTATACAGCTTTTTGCACAGATGACAAAGTCTGTTCTTTTTTCTTCTTTAAAGCTAACTTTTCCTTCTGCTTCTTCTTAGCCAATGATCAACAAACAGCATACTAGAAACATTAGTTAAAATATTCTTTCCATCAAGAATCTTACAGAAATTTCACCACCCATGATCATATATATATTCAGGCAGACTCACAAAACCATGAAAAAGATTCAAACTTTAAACAACAACAAAACACACAAACCAAGAAAACAGTTACCCAACATCCCCAAACACATAAACAACACAAAATAAACTGAGTCAAAGCAAAATTTCACATGGGTCTTTGAAAAAGAGACTTACTATGCAAAAATAAAACTACCCAGTAGTAGTGCCAGAAACTGAAGCACAACCAAATTTATTTACACAACACACGAAGACTTGAGGGGAGGGGGGAGTGTTGAGTCAATCCCTAGTGAACTAAGTAAAGAATATTTCTTTATCATTCTAATTGGTTGCTTTTGCTTTCAAAGTTTTTTGTAAGTATAAAATTGAACAGGGTACAATAATTCTTGGCTTTTTTTCCGTACGATGATAGAAAATTTTGGGATTTGTTTGAAAAAAATTATTTTGTGAGAGGCTCACCTTTTGTCAGTTGTATGAGGATTTCTTTGACTGCCAAATGTACAATATGGGACCCATACTTTATCCATTTCATTTTCTTTTATCTTCTTATTTTTTTCATTCATTTTAAACTCTCTTCTACAATTTATTTTTTTTCCTCCTTTGTAGTCTCTACGTTTTTTAAAGATTTGGCCACAATGTTTTGTTATTTTATCTTTATATTATTTATTTAAGGAAAACTTAAAATGAATGTGATGAGAAAAAAAATAGTTTTTCAATAAGATTAAAGAAATTGAAGATAGTGAAATTAAAAATAAAAAATCATAAAATCTTGTGTTTTAATTTTAGAATAATAAATTAATTTTTGTGTTCGTTTATAAAAGATCAGACATTGATTTTTTAGGATAAATTTTTTCATCCTATTATTTTATTAATAAATGGTCCATAATGATTATATATATATATATATATCCTTCTTTAAAATTAAAAAAATTATTAGAAATATTTTTTTTGTTCTCTTTGTTAGTATTCATGTGTTTCTCTTTATAATAATCAAATTCTTTGCATTTACTTTATAGTTTAATTTATATTTTTATTTTGATAATGCCGAGAGTGCTTTTTCATGTTTAAAATAACTTGTGATTTAATTGATTATTTTTATTTAAATCAAATATTAACAAGACATCCTAATATATCATCGTTAAATCTTTAATTTTTGTAAGAAAATAGTAAAATCGTTGGAAATAATTTATCATATTTCTTAGAAATGATTAAATTCTTAGATAATGCATAATATTATTATTTTTGAAGGATCCTATATATACCTTACCAAAATTTTATTTTATTGTATATTTTCGAGAAGTCCACAAAAACCAAATAGCAAGAAAAATTATAAAAAAAATTAAAGTGATGAAAAATCGACTTAATTAATTTGACTTGATTATAACATTTGAAAAATCAAATTAATTAAATTAATTTTCGTTTGATAAAAAATGATCCAAACTAAATCACGACCAAAGCAATCAAGTTTTGAAGTTTGATGAATAAATATATTTAATAAGAAAAATAATAAAATTTTATGAAGAAACGGAAAGAAAAAAAAAGGAGAAGAAGAAGATACGGAATAGGAGAAAGAAAAAGAAATGGAGCTTTAAGCACATTTTCTATAAGTGGGATTCAAACTCCACTTGGCAAAATCCGAGAGGATCTCATATAAGTATTGTCTGCCATGTAATATGTATACCTCTTACATAGTAAAATTTTTCTATTTGTTTGGATATTTGCTGATGTATTGAGAGTTTGAGACTTACGTAAGACAACCAATCAATTAAGTCATCTAACACTACAGGGGGACATCATGTTTTTTCTTTTTCTTTTTTCCAAAAAAAAAATTTAAAATATTAAATATTCTTGAAGATGAATTTCATGTTCTTAGGATAGAAAGTTAAAGGAGGTACGAATCAATTTTTACGTACCTCAATTAATTTCATGAGATATTTATCACTTGCTACTAATAACATATAGTATCAAATAATTTTATCTACCAAAATTAGAACATATGACAAAAATCCCTTTAGCGTTTGATATCAGTAACTCTAGTATTATCATATTCTTTCACTTTACTATTGTTGTTTTTAGTATCTTAGTTTATCAATATTGTTTCTGGTTGCTATTGTTTTTATAAATATTTGTTACATGGTCTCTTCAAGTATTTTATTTTTTGATTGATTTTGGTATGTTTTACTTGAATCAATAATTTTTTTGTAACAATATTTCTATTTTCACAACATAGAATTATATTGCATCCACATCTCCTCTCACAAAATTAAATTATAATTTCAAAACAAAAAACATGTCTAAATATAATTTCAACTTTCAGATATATTATTATTTTCAAATAGTACAAACTTTCTTTTTCAAATAGTATTACTTTTTAGGATAGCCAAATGTCTACTGTGGGACGCGTTTTAATGAATCATTGCTTCTTTTTAAATTCTTTTTGTTTCTGTTTATTATGTTTTGGGGAAATATACATATAAGACAAACAATTTTAAATTTGATAGGAGATAATATCATACATAAATTAAATTATTATTTAATTTTTAACACTAATATTTTTATTTATTTTGTTAAAAATGTCATGATTCAATAAGAAAAGTTCATTATTAAGGAGATGTGTAAATTCAAGTAATGATTTTACAACAACAAAAAATAATTCAAAATAAATAAACATATAATAGCATATTATAAAAGATATATGATAAAAAAGGGTACAAAAACAGGAAAAAGATAAATAACAATTTATATATACACAAATACACTTTACCTAAATAGATGATTGGTATTTATTCTTTTTCTATATTTGTACCATTTTCCATATCTTTTAGACTTCTACAATTTTATGTTAGTTGTTATATTATGACAAAAATAAAACTCAAAAATCATTTTCTTATTAAAGTATTCTTTTGGATTTCTTATAATTCAATCATACTAATTAACAAAGCTCAGCAAAGATTATTAACCATTAAATCAATTTCCTTAATCAGGATTAGCTATATTTTCATCATTAATAAGGAATATCAAATGTTGAAATAGAATAACTAAAAGAATTTGTTATAAAGAATAAGAAAATACTTACCAGTTGTGTGTGTAATTTGCAAGCAATATATTATTTGAAAAACCCTCCAAATACACAAATAATATCATCAATTTTGCTGCCAAAGACTATGAAGGAAGTCAATTTTTATCATGCCTTTTTTGAAGAAGAAAAAATTTTATCACATGCTTGCCAAAGTAAAATTAGAACATTATTTATATAGTACTCTCCTATGGATTCTTAAGTTTCCATGCATTTATTAATTTAATTAATTATTAGTCTACATTTAATTATTCAATTCTAACTCTTCAAATTTCTTACTCCCTCAGTTCCATTTTATTTGTCAAATTTTAATTTGAAATATCTATTAAGAAAATATTAATTGGTATAGTGAGTTTTTCATTTTACCTCAATTAATTGAGAGGATCTCAAATATATTTACTACTATACATTTTTCAAAGATATTAACTCAATGTTAATTAATTGAGGATATAATAGGAAAAAATATATTGTTCTTTCTTGATTGATCAAAAATGACAAATAAAAATGAATATCAAATTAAGAAATATTTGACAAGTAAATAAGGAAGGACGAAATATAATAAAAGAAGCAAAGAGATACAGATTGATGGAAGGGTATTATGGTCACTTAATTTTATAGGGTTATTTTTGTCTTTCACTTTAGCTTTGGAAGTTAATTTCCGTTCTTATAATATAGTTAATAAATCTTAGTATATAATGATATATATATATATATATATATATAATATGATGTTATTTGACGTTCCTGGCAATGAAATATATTGCAGGAGGCCCAAATTATCCTCGCTTGAAAAATAGATTACTAGCAAAAAAAAAAAAAAGAACAAAGTAAATATAAACAATTATACTCATAATCTTAATAAATAATTTATAAAAAAAATTTGTGATTGCATTAATTTACAAATTAAACAGTTACCTTTATATTTTGTACATTTAAAGAGGAGTGATTGATTTTTTACTGCTATTTAAATATTGATGGTTCATCTACTAATTAAGAACATTCTAAGTTTTTTTTATTACTAATTATGTTAAAAAATACTGAAGATTAAATTGTTAAATATACCCATTAGTCATAACTATATAAATTTAAGTTCTCTAAGTTTTTCAAACCTCTTCACATCCTTTTTCGCACATACATCCTATCATTATTTTTTCTACTAATTTCTTCTTCTGTAGGTTTCTGTCTTTTTTTATTATAAAAATGAGATAAATGATGATTGGTATTTTTTTTTATTTTTTATTTTTTACTTTTTCCCTACTTTCTTCTCATTAATGTTCTCTGCGATCATTATTAAAAATTTAAAAGATAAAAGTTGCATTCAGTTGCTTTCAATAATATATAGTCTCTGTTCTAGTTTATATGACTTATTTTTCTTTTTATTTCATCGTAAAAAGAATGACTCATTTTTATATTAAGTAATAATTTAACTAAAATGTCTATTTTACCTTAATGAATTGATTTATAATCACACTAATATTTATCGCTTATTTTAGATCATAAATTTCAAAAACTTTTTTTTCTTTCTTAAATTTTGTGTCAAGTTAAACTAACTCGTATTAAATGAGAATGAGTATAAATTAGAATAACGGAACAGTCCCACCAATTAAGGCAATTTGGATGGATGCCTATGTAATTGGTAGATTCCTAGTAGAGCAGGCTTTGATTATTATTGTTTTTAATTTTTTATTCTTCTACTATAGATGCTTTAGTTTTTCTTTTTCTTTTGGACTTTCTTATTTAAGTATTGATATATTCTCAAGTCACTTTTTAATACCATATGTTGTTAGTATTGTGAAAAATAAAAAAAGTAAGAGTTGTTATAAAATAAAAGCAGAATATTAAAATCAAATGGTAAAAAGTGGAAAAAAAAAAGAAAAGAGGAAGAACAGAGAGCAATAGAAACTTTTTTTTCAATATTTTTGGTATGTCATTTCATATATAGTGTAGGCCTTGTATAGGCATTTAGTAACTTGGAGAGCAAAGCTTGCTACAGTGCATATGGGCCATGGACATACATTACATAATTTATTTACAACACTCTCCCTTGGATGTTCATGAAAGGAAAATCTAGTAAAAGAACAAGTATACATGATTGTTTGTAATATTTTCACAGCACTCTTTGGGAGTTCATTAATAGATAGTGTGCCTCGTTAAATCCTTACTAGGAAAAATCCAATGAGAAAAATCTTAGTGAAGGAAAAAGAGTACATATATCTTGTAAGTTGTAATACGCATTAATAGTTGTCTCATTAAAAACGTTACCAGGAAAACCCAGTTGGACAAAACCTCGGCTAAGGGAAAAAGAGTGCAGCGCGTATTATACTCCTCCGGATTAAAACAACACTTAACAAATCGAAGATGACACATTCCAATTTTATATCTCAACTTCTCAAAGGTTGAAGTTGATTATGCCTTGGTGAATACGAAGTGTAAAACATCGGCTACACCCTTCTTTTGAAGATCATGAATAAAAAGAAGAAGAACTTTGATTAAATATATTTTGCTCAGTCTTCTTTGATGTATCCTCCTCTAAGTTGAGCATACGAGGCATTGTCTTCATATAACGTTGTTGGAATATCTCTTTTCGAAGGAAGATCACACATTCTCTGGGTATGTTTATTGATCTCAAGCAAATATATTTTTGAAAAACACTCAATTCGTGATCTTGTCGACGTAGACAAATTGCTTGTTCGATTTGTTAGCAGCAACAATCGAGCACTGACAAACACTTTCAGTAAAATTGACTGTCTTGTGGAATGACAGAATTTTCAAATGAAAATACATAACTTTCATGAGGTCAAACTTCATAATTTCCTGCAATTTTACGATCAATAAATCTTGACACAATTGATCAGAATAAATTTTGATTCACTCTAATATCTCCATCGATAAGAGTGATGTTATATTTTGCATGCATAGTAATAAAATTATTTACCATGAATAATAATAGAAGGATACATAAGCGCACCAATTGCACTATGACATGGTACTTTCTAACCATTTTAATGAGATAAAAAAAATTAATCTTTATAATATACGATGTTACAACCATTAGGGTACTATTCAATGGAATCGCTTTATAACCTTTTAAAACCTTCAAGGATTTTCATATAACATTTTCTGTCTAGCTAGACATGATAATCATTCATCATGTGTATTCAAGTTTTTCATATATTGTCAGACGGAAAGAACCTCATTGCCTCCACCTTGGGGAGTATACATCTCCATACAATAATGTCAAGACTTTTGCGAAAAATCTTTATTTTTCAATGCACAATCCGTACTTTATATTTTACTATTTTGCTTATCGCACAATAATTCATTTGTACCCCACTGACATTATAGCTTGGTATATGGACAAAATAAGTCCAAAAATCAACCAAGTGAATAGAAAAATACTTGAATTGTATTTTCTTTTGGCCAATCATTTAACTGTCAACTCTCGACAACTTTAATTTCAAGATCCTCATCACCATTTATAATTTTGAGCCCAACATTACATTATCATAGTGCATCCGAATTTAGACCCGATGTCTTATCCTGTTAATGTGATGAGACTTGAATGTATCGTTATATTTTCAATCAATGGTATAATAGGATAAAGTTCAATAAAGTTCACCCTCATGCCCTTAAAAATATCATTTATGATTATACGAAAAATAAACTAAATTTTAACAAGAAATGAAGTATACTAATTTTGTAGCAGAACAATTCTTGTAACCTGTATTACAATCCAAGTAGACCATAAATTATGTCATGAAGTCTTTCCAAATATAATAATTCAGATTGCTCTTCGGAAGAAATTTTGGGGCATGATATAAATATATTTTTCTAATACATATTTTTCTTTTGTAATGATGAACCATAAGTAAAAAATACCTTAAGTATTCAAACTTTATTTATTACTATATCAAATTAAAATAAAATTATCATTTCATAATCTTTCATAAGCATAATCAAATTTAATATCCTTAAATCAAACTTGGAAAGATAAATCATTTTCTTTTTGTGATCTACTGTTCACTATGTTACTTAGGTATATCTTTTGATATTCAAATTCACAACAATGCAAGATAGATTTTATGCTCTGAAAATATAGCATCTAAAATAGCATCATCTAAGAAGTTTTAATAACATAGCAACTAATAGTAGTGTGATATGTCATAATCTATCAAATATTTTTATATGCTCTTGAAAAACAACACCTGATAGACCCTTAGGATAAACATATGCTCTGATTTTATCTCTTGTTATTTTGTTTTTGTTTGATATGCTTAAAGTTTGTAAGTTGTAGGCAATTTGCTCACATATTTCACAATAAATAATGAAATTTGTTAACATTAACAAACTATGCCTGTAAATTTTATAGGTCAAGTATAAGTGTAAGTCCCCCTTTTATTTTTGTAAGCAAGTGATGGTTATTTTTGTGGATAAATTAATAGCACTTTAAATAGTCCACAATAGCAGATGTATAACCAATCACACAAGGAATCAATTGCAGTTGAATTAGATAAGAATACTATCAAGGATCTATTTACTGAGGTGTCGTTGAGATGCCGTCAAAAAAGATTTCATGGCCATACATCATGTTTTCTTGTGTATTAATAATAACATTAAGAAAAACAAATTAGGAGTAATCTCAAAATAATATTAGAGCCTCGTGCTGATAACGTGTTATAAAATAAAAACAGAATATTAAAATCAAATGGTAAAAAGTGAGGGGAAAAAGAGAGGAAGAACAGAGCAATAGAAACTTTTTTTTTTCAATATTTTTGATATGTCATTTCATATATAGTGTAGGCCTTGTATAGACATTTAGTAACTTGGAGAGCAAAGCTTGCTACAGTGCAAATGGGCCATGGACATACATTACATAATTTATTTACAACAAGAGTTACTATAGTCACGTCATTGAATTTGTAGTAAAAGGGCGGCCAACATATTGAACGTATCGTCATAAACAATTAAAGCCCAAAAAAACACAAAAATATAAGATGAATCATGATATTACGCTAAAATATAGTGTTATCAATATATAAAGATAATAAAAACTCATAAAACAAATAATGTTAACAAGAGATATTGAAAATAATTTGTTTTTTTTTTTTTTGAGTTTTTAGACATCTGTTTACTATAATTTATGGCAAATTTATAGGACCATTATCGGATTCTCTTCACATTCTAATTTCTAGAGACATTCAAATACAGTAAAACCTCTATAAATTAATAGTCGATAAATTAATAATCTCTATAAAATAATATTTTTCTTCGGTCCCGACTTGGGCCAATGGAAAGAATCATCAATTTCGATAAGATAATAAGATAATATATTTCCAAAAAACCCCTATATAAATATATGGTCCCATTAATATCATAAATTAATAATTCTTTAAAAGTAGAAATATATCTAAGACAATTTAGTAAAATATGATTCTATTGTGTTCTTTTTTTCTTATAATTTAAATCTAGTTGAAGCTCATCTGCAACTTTTCTTATTGCATCCAAGAGCTCCGGTGTTGTCTTTTCGAACTGCACCATAAAATTGTGAAGAGTTCTAGATGCGATAAGTGTTTTCTTACGCGTAACTGGTTCCAAAGGTATAGTATCATCTTCAACTTCATCATCAACATTGCATTTTCCGATGGTATCCACAATTTTTTCTAAGCTCTGGACCTTTGAACATGTATCACTTTCACCCGGATAATCCAACAGGTTATTGACATCCATTTTATTGTGGTAACCGAGATCATTAATCAATGACCTCAAGTTTATGAATGACGTTTTCCCAAGTAGGTTCATTCAAATTCTCTGATATTGCATCCCTGAACGAATTTTACAGTGTCAAAAATAATTTGCTATTGTCTCCTGTTGAACATTTATTGTCCAAATAGGGATTGTAAAATTGATAGCATTCAAAACATTAATCTTTGTTGGATCAGTTTGTCCCACTTCATAGTCTTCTAATATCCTACGATAAAATCTATTCAATAATACATCTTGAAAGCTCTTATTATCCACAAGGTTGAAATTATTAAGATACAATGATTTTGATGTATTCGTTGTACTTTATGTATAATATTTTTTTTATGTGAAATCAATAAATATGATACATTAATTAGTAAGATACAATGATTTTGATATATTCAAAATTAACCTTCATTAAATCTCAAACGATTCTTTAAATTAATAAATATTAATTTATCGATTAAATAATATCTCTATAAAATAACACGAGGGACTATTATTTTATAGAGATATTATTTGAAAAATAGATGAGGGACTATTATTTTATAGAGATATTATTAATTTATCGATTAAATAATATCTCTATAAAATAACATGAGGGACTATTATTTTATATAGATATTATTTGAAAAATAGATGATGGACTATTATTTTATAGAGTTATTATTAATTTATCGATTAAATAATATCTCTATAAAATACATGTATGTTGTCTTTGAGCATTTCGTAGGTTGTCATTGTATCCCTGAACCATCTCAATAAGTTGAACAACCTTGAACCATTTACAAGTCACAATACCTGTAACAGAGATGCACTCGAAAGCACGCATGCAATTAATATTGTTCATTGGACAAACAATAGTATCAACCCAAAATGAGATCTCATCAGTAGAAATATATATCATTCTCAAACACCAATATGTACATTGGTCTGTTGACACATTTTGATGCTCCATTATCCATTTGAAATGTGCAGCCGACACTATAGATTCTTGACCACCAAAAGAAATCAGTAAACATTCTCTATCTTTAAAGTGAAATTGTTGAATAGTACCCGTTTCTCAATAATTTGCATAAACCCTTCTTTCTTATCCGTCATCCTTTTTAGCTACTTGTTAATGATGGCGGGCCGAGGTTGGTTCATAACATATTATCTCCTATCAAATTTTAAAAAAATTGTCTTATATGTATATTCCCCCAAAACAATAAACAGAAACAAAAAGAATTTAAAAATAAGCAATGATTCATTAAAACTCCCACAATAGACATTTGGCCATACTAAAAAGTTATACTATTTGAAAAAGAAAGTTTGTACTATTTGAAAAAATAATATATCTGAAAGTTGAAATTATATTTAGACATGTTTTTTGTTTTGATATTAAAATTATTTTTCAAACATACAACTCAATAACAACAATTTATGCAAATGTAATTTTACGAGAGGAGATGTGTATGCAATCTAATTCTATGTTGTGAAGATTGAAATATTGTTACAAATAAATTATCGATTCAAATAAAATATACCAAAATAAATCAGAAAATAAAATACTGGAAGAGACCACGTAACAAATATTTATAAAAACAATAGCAACCAGAAACAATATTGATAAACTAAGATACTAAAAACAACAATAGTAAAATGAAAGAATAGCAGCTGGTACTGGAGGAAGATTCACGCCATGAAAGGAAAAATGCAAAGTTGGTATATGCAAGATAGGTACAGGCTGACTAAGGGAGGTGAATACTCAATCACAAGGAGCTATATTGATCTTAGAAGGCACCACAATAGTTCACATATTGCTGAATGTATTTGGAGTGTAGTGGCTCAACCTAAACATAGATTTATTCTATGGTTAGCCGTCCAAGATAGATTGCTAATTAAGGAAAGCCTGTTGAAGATGACCATCTCAGTGGAGGAAGCTAATTGTTGTTTATGTGATGCTCAAAAGCTGGAGACAGCCAAACACTTGTTCAGTGAATGCGCAAGGTTCACTGAGGTCAAGAGGAATGTTGAACAGTAGACATGCTTGCCTACACAACTGGGGGAGGTGAAAGAAGTAATGCTGAGAATTAAAAGGAAGAAATTTCAAAAACAAGTGATAGCTGCGAGTTGGGGGCAATGATCTACCATACTTGGAGAGCCCGGAACTGGAAAATTTTCAAAAGAGTACATATATAAACAACTGAGATACACACACAAATTAAGAGGGAGATTTTACATAGAATAAACATACTTAGTTCATCAAAAAAAGCTAGCAGATGTAGTGTTTTTTTGCAAAGGTTGAAAGTGTAACTAGTTTTGTGTTTTGTTGGAGGCTTGAGACGCAGTGGTTGTGCTCAAGGGCTCTTTAGGTGTATGTTTTGCTTTAGTAAGGGTAATGTTTACATGGTTACCAAAAAAAATGAAAGAATATGATAATACTAGAGTTACCGATACCAAACACTAAAAGGATTTTTATCATCTGTTCTAGTTTTGATAGACAAAATGATTTGATATCTGTTATTGGTGGCAAGTGGTAGATATCTCATGAAATTAATTGAGGTGCGTAAAAGCTGATTCAAACCTCTGTTAACTTTCTATCCTAAGAACATGAAATTCATCTTCAAGAATATTTAATATTTTAAAAAATATTTTTTGGAAAAAAGAAAAAGAAAAAGCATGATGGGGACCGTAGTGTTAGATAACTTAATTGATTGGTTGTCTTACGTAAGTCTCAATACATCAGCAAACATCCAATGATCCAAACATATCCCAAAATTTTCTCAATTGAATCATTGTACGAAAAAAAAAGCCAAGAATTATTGTACCCTGTTCAATTTTATAGTTATAAAAAACTTTGAAAGCAAAAGCAACCAATTAGAATGATAAAGAAATATTCTTTACTTAGTTCACTAGGGATTGACTCATCACTCCCCCCCTCCCCTCAAGTCTTCGTGTGTTGTGTAAATATATTTGGTTGTGCTTCAGTTTCTGGCACTACCACTGGGTAGTTTTATTTTTGCATTGTAAGTCTCTTTTTCAAAGACCCATGTGAAATTTTGCTTTGATTCAGTTTATTTTGTGTTGTTTATGTGTTTGGGGCTGTTGGGTAACTGTTTTCTTGGTTTGTGTGTTTTGTTGTTGTTTAAAGTTTGATTTTTTTTCATGGTTTTGTGAGTCTGACTGAATATATATATGATCATGGGTGGTGATATTTCTGTAATATTCTTGATGGAAAGAATGTTTTAACTAATGTTTCTAGTATGCTGTTTGTTGATCATTGGCTAAGAAGAAGCAGAAGGAAAAGTTAGCTTTAAAGAAGAAAAAAGAACAGACTTTGTCATCTATGCAAAAAGCTGTATAAAAGAGTGTAAAACCGCTAGATATGGCTTGAGGTAGTAGTAGTTTGCTAGACTGGAGAAGGTCAAAAAACCCCATTTAGCTAGATGATTGACTTAAATTGGGGTTGAGTTAGGTTCAAGTGTTGTTTCTTTACATGGTATCACACTATTTGGGGTCCCGTGTAAGCTCTTGTTGGGCTTGGACATGTAGGTGGTGTTAGAGTGGGTCCCACATTGGTTGGGAATGGGTTGATGGTCATATCTTACCTGGTATTAGAGTTAGGTTCATCCTATTTGGGCTCCCGGTGAATGCTCCAATTGGCTTGGGCGTGAAGGGGTGTTAGAGTGGGTCCAACATCGGTTGGGGAATGGATTGGTGGTCGGTTTGTATGGACTTAGACAATCTTTTCCTTATGAGTTAAATCTTTTGGGGTTGAGTTAGGCCTGAGTGTCATATCTTTATAGGCCAAAAATCTCAAATATGTACATCAATTAGGTTGATTTCCCTTTTGATTCGTTTTCTTCTCTTCTGTGTTGTCCTGTGACCTATAGATTACACATCAACAGGCATAGTAAATGTAGTGGCTCATTCGCTAAACACTTCACAACTACATTAACATATTGCTGTATTTAGTAGTCAAAAAACCTACATTTTTCATGTCTCACAAGTCTGGAAAATGTATCAAATAGGTGTCTAGTAGGTTGCTTATTTCTTTATATAGGTAGTCATAGTTTTGCATAACTTTGTAGAGTCTAGTTTTCAGCACATTCGGCTGAGTTTGCTTTTAGATATCCTTCTTATGGGGAAGTTTAGTTGCTTACATGTTCGATGGGTATGAAGCTCTGGGTTGTCCTCTAGTGAAGGTATGGCAAGAACACAAAAGATCAATAGTTCAATGCTCTTGCTTTTGGGTTCACTGTGTCTGTGTGAAATAGAAGGATGCAGCTAAATTTGAAATGCATAGCATATAGGATTCTCTTTTACCTAGTAACTTTTGGCTCTTCTTTTACCTAGTATAGTAACACTTTTACCTTAATCTTGCTATCTTTGTTCTTTACAAGTATTCTTACTTGTGTTACACATGTATGTAGACTTCAGGAGGTATTCCAGTTGGTGATTAGCATTTGAACATCGAACTGCACTTGGAATTTGGCTACATGGGAAAGACAATTCAGGTTTATGGATTCCCTGATCTTCTGTCTGCAGAAGTGGTCAAGTCATTCTTAGAGAAACATACAGGGTATGGAACTGTATGTGCATTGGAGGTTAAACAGTCCAAAAGAGGATCTAGAGCATTTGCCAAAGTTCAATTTGTCTACAACATTTGTGCTGACAAAATCATCAATTTGGCTAGTAAGAGGCTGTATTTTGGCTCTTCTTATTTGAAGGCTTGGGAATTGAAAACTGATATTGTCCAACTGCCGGCGTATGTGGATCACATGGATGGCATAACTTTGAATTTCGGATGTCAGATATCAGATGACAAGTTTGCAGTGTTGGGAAGTACAGAAGTTTCAATTA
>JAJOOS010021055.1:0-15004 GCA_029582725.1 Solanum chiquidenum
ATATCATGAGAGGAGGTACAATTAAGGAGATTTAAAACTTATGACAAAATAAAATTTAAAAAATTGGGCATTAATATGCATTTAGAGCTTTTACAGCGTAACGTGCGTGGAGCGTTAATATTAGACACACACTTGAATGCACTACTCCTATTTCGTATTGCAATGGCGAAGTACTTCGATATATTAATCAATTCAGTTTAATACAATATCTTTCTTTATAGGCTTAAATATTCTTTTTAACTTCCTCAAATTTAGAAAATTGATCTTATACTTAAAAAACACTCTATGACTGTAATGACCATTCATGTCATTTCTGTGTTTATATCTTTTGTTCATTGTTTATAGTGTCGCTATAGCGATCCCAAGTACTTTATGACTTGTTGGGACTAACAACTCGGTCACCTGGTTGTTCTTTTGGTTTTATGTAAATTTATGTATTTTGGAGCTTTTGAACCTTGAACAGTCGTTTTCAATCAAAAGTTCAGGAAGATGACCCCCAGACTCCATTTCTAACAATTCCATCAGCTCCGTAAATGTCATTTTAGACTAGTAACATGGTCGATGCGACTCTCGAGGCTTTCAGTGCGAATTTGTGCAATTAGGCATTTCAACTTTCAAGTTAAGGCTTAAGTTTGACCTTGGTCAACATTCTTTATAACTATGATTGGATGAGAATTTCGTCACCGCGATAAGCTCCTAAATGTCGAATTTGGTCTAACACGACCCTTCGTGCAGATATTACCGGCATTTGAATATAGTTGAAGAATTTTTTAATATACTTGGAAAAATAAGAAAAAAAATCTTTTTTTGTTATCTCTACTAGTATATGTGCCCGCGCGGTGCGTGGATGATTTAAAATGTAATAATTTTATAATAATAATAACTTATAAAATGTATTATGCACTTAATAATATATTTAATTTATTATAATAATAATATAATAATAAAAATCATTAACTTATTTATTTGAGTACATTAAATTAACATTATTAGTACATAATTTATTTTATTGTATTAAAATATTATATCTATAGTTGTATTAGCTACGCTTTTAGTTTTATAATATATTATGTTAGAAATTTTTCTAAGAATACTATTAATTTTATAATTATTTTATCTTTGAGTAAATATGAAATACTTCAAATAATTTATTAATTCTAACATTCCATATAAAAATATTTGATATCATGAGATTAAACGGCATGTTGATACATTTTATGTATATGTTTTATTCAAAATCCAAAGATTTTCAAAATATTTTTTCCATATTAAATTTGTGTAAAAATATAATATGAATGTATTAGATATTTTGAATTTGAATTTGAATTGTATCAAAATACATATGGATATGAATGAGAGGTTGTTGATTTGAACTTTATCCGCTAAAGTATATTATGTGTAATTATAGTTATCTTGTATTCAAATTAAATCAAAAATTAAAAATTACACCATATATTTTAGAATTTTAATTTTCAATTTAAATGAATGTTTTTATATAATATTGTGAATTCTTAAATCATAAAATTATTTTCCAATTTTAAATTTTGATTGTCCTTTTAAAGTAATATATATATATATATATCATAGTCTAACTCAAATTAAAAAACAACTACAATTACATAAATTTAAAATTGACCCTACTAATTTAAAAGATAATCGCAATTTCTTTAAAAAATATCTCAATTAAAATATAAATAAATTAGAGAAATATAAATATAGAAATTAAACAGAAAAGAAGAGCAAAAAACTACGTTTTGGACTTTTGGTGGCTAAAAAGGTGATGCTTTCAAGGATAAGATTAATTAAATATTTTTTTAAAATTAAAATTCCAAATTAATTATTCAAGAATTTTTTTATAACGTTTTATATAATTAGCAAAAAAAAACAATATTCCTTGTTTCTCTCTCTATATAACCCTAAATTATAGCATCATCATTTTTTCATGCAATTTATCTGTCACATATTTTGTGGAAATATAGTTACAGAAAAATAGGCTAAATTTATTTGTGTTTTAAATTTATGTAACTCTGAACATAAATTTGTAGTTCCTAAATTTTAGCATCACTATTGGGATAGTTATATATGTATTATTATTTTGTTTTCAAACGTGGAATTTTTTTAAAAAAATAATAAAATGGTACGGTTATCCTTTTCTTTGTGTTTTGTTTAAAAAATTTAATTTTTAATTATTTTTAATTTCAGATTTTAAATTAAATATGAATTATGTTTTAAAAGACTCCATCGTGCATAAGTATTCTTCTTCTTTATAAATATTTTCAAGTTTAAAATATTTTTAATTTTTAATTTCATATTTTAAATTAATTTATTTAATTCAATATAAATTAAGTTTAGAGAGAGATATTTTATTTTCTTATATTTTTTGTCGCTATTACATTCAAGGCAATAATCATGGTCTTTCATGTAAAGTTTGTAATTCATTAAAAAAAACTTGAAGTTAATATTCAACAAAAGAAGTATGAAATTCATATTGTGAATTGTAAAATATATTAATTAAACAACCTTAATAAATTCGAATTAAAGTAAATTAAAAAAAAAATAAGGCAAACAATTAATTAATTTTTTAATTTTTTTTTTTTATATTTGATGAGGATTCTACTAACATGTTTTTTCTTGTCTTTATTATAATTATAATAATTTAGATTATAGATTTTTTTTCTATTCTTTTTTAAATCAATAAAAACTCTCTGTGCACTTTATAGATCATGGGTTTATTTCAAATTCTTTTAATCAATAAAATTTTCTGTAAGAAATTATTATATGAAAAATACACATACAAAAAAACAAAGAAATTATTAATCTTGGAAATACATATACAAAGAAACAGAAAACTATTTTTTATTGTGTTTAAAGGAAATAAAAAAAGAAAAGAAAGTAAAATATCTAAGTGTCATAGATCATCTTCTTCTCGCAATGCACAACAATATTCATCAAGGTTTCAATTGTGACATTCTTCACACATAATTTTTTATTTTTCGTTCGCATATCTTTTTTTGTTTCTTCATAGCACTAATTATCATCATTCCACTGTAATATGCACTACCTATAAACAATTCATTTTACAAAAGTAGAACCACAAACAAATAAGGCTAGTTACTATTCAGTTTTGATGAACAAAGAAAAATCTAAAAATATATGACAACTTACCTTGACAAAATGAAGTGTAGGAGTTCTTTGCCTAATGGAGAGTAAACTCCTTTCAACAATTGCAAGGAAGAAGTTTAAAGTTGATGAAATTTTAAAGTGAGTAGTTAGTCATCCCCGTATTTTGCCACATACGTGGGTTCGGTCCTCCAAGGCCTGTTAGAGCTCTCTGTAGCCTGCTCATGGCTAGATCGATCGGTTTCGGGTCAAATAGGAAGAACTAGAAGATTCCACCTCTGAAAAGCGCCTACACCTAATGGCTTAAGCCGCTGTTCCCATTTCCTCGCTGACCCATCATGCAAAAGGTACGCCGTTAGAGTGAGCCTCGCCTTTCAGATCTGACTTCTAAAACGGAAGTGAGCACAGGTGAGAGGTTCCATTTCTTTGATCTTTTCTGTTTGTTTTTTTAATTTCCTTTACCTTGGACTAGCCATTTAAGAGATTCAAAAGGACCGGAGTCGTTCAAAGCGAAAGAAGTTCCGATCACACCTTCTCAAACAGTTACATTTAATTTAGGACTTTATATAATTTTTTTATATAAATAATACATTCGTAACTTATTTAATTAGTTGGTTACTTAAAATTTAAAATTCAAAAATGAATTAGTATTAAAATTTAAAATTTTAAAATTCAAAAATGAATTAGTTAATAGTTATCAAATCCTAATTTTAGCAACATGGCAAAGAAGTTTTAAAACTCCCTATTTAATTGGATACATGTTTTTTTTTAAAAATAAAGATTAATTTGTTTTTGATATTGTAATTTTGTAAGCGTAAATTTTGTAAAAAAAAATTACTGTTTGCGATTTTTAGTTTTAGTGATTGCAATTTTATATCCGTACCTATACATCCATACTTTTTTTTAGTGTTTGCAATTTTTAACTTCTTCATTTTTTGGCATTTTTAAAATTTAAAAAATTAGATATTTCTTTGATGACTACCGATAGATTATATTAATGACTAACATATTTCTTTGATACAATATACATATATGTATTTTGTCTGATCAAGTATTTTATATAAAAATGAATTATTCTTATTATCATGTATAAAATATTAAACATTTTATAAATAAATGCAGTAATCTATTTATTTAAAATAATAGTGAATTTTTATTATCATTTTTAAAATATTGAATTTAGAATTTGTGGGAAAATAGTTAATATATTTCGCATTAAAAAAAAAATTGTGTTCTTAAAAAAAAAAATAGATAGTTAAAACATTGTAAATCCTATAATTTAGCAGCATTATCTTAAACATTTATCATGAAAGTAAAAAATTTCAACTTTTTTTTAAAAATAATTCTCTAGTATTTTTTAAGCTTTTTGAATTTTAATAATTCTAGAATTTATTTAAATATATTTTTTAAAATAATTTTATACATTTAAAAATTCAGTTTTTTTAGCATAGAAAGTAAATTTTCAACCTTTTTATAAAAAAAATTATTTTTATACTAATTTATAAATTGGATTTAAAAAATATTAAATATGTTTTTAAAAATGTTGACAGTTTTCATTATTTGTGTATTGGCATGTGTCTATTTTTATTTCAAATTTTGAATTTATAATATTTAATTAGTTCTATAATATTTAATTATTTATTATTTAAAATTCTGAAAATTTGTGGCGCTGACATATGGCGTTTTTTCTTCTCCTATTATATATAGATAGATTCTATTGCTTTCTTCTTTTAAGTAATGAATCTTATTTGCCCTCATTTTATAACAATATCGTGGTTGTTTTAACTTATGATAACATATGATTAAGCGGGTCAAATTATGAAAATTATAACTCAATTTAATTTCTAGCTCAAGTTAATTTGAATGGGTCAATAAACACATTCATTTATTAATTCAATTCATTTAACTTCTAAAATTTCAATGCATCTGCCTATTTCACATCTCCATAACTTGATTTATGACATATGTTAATTATAGCTTATAGTATCGAATTCCAACAATTTTAAAGTTGATACGTGTCACCCAAATGAGTAGTAGAAATACAAAATGAATAATATACTATATTAATCCATATGTGAATCATGTACGTTTATTAATTAGTTGTTAGTTGTTGGTCAACAATGAGGTACTCGACATGTAGCTAGAATAAGTCATTTCTTTAGAAAATTAAAAATTGGAAAAGCTGAAGCAACTGTAGTAAAGATTCCTTCATGATATTCATGCTTACACGATTGAAATGTGATACTTTATAATAACAAATAAAACAAATTAAAAAACGTGGGCGGACTTAAGTAATAGTAATAATAGAGATATGGTAAGATGCCAAACTAAAAGCAACAAAGAAAGTGCAAGGAAACAGGGGGAGGGGTCACCAAAACACAAAATACAAAATAACTTGTAAGTTAATCCTCATTACTAAAACACATTATATGTGTGCCTCTAGTTCTGATTTGCAGCTAATTTGTTGCTTGATATTTCATAGCCTTGGTTGAAACCATAAGGTGAGACCATAGTCATCCTACAATAGAACACAAAAATTGTACTTCATGCTACAGTTCAAGTTAAATTACCATACTAATATTTTATTTCCTAATAGTCAAATTTGATTTCCATTAATGGCTTTGGTCGCAAGGTCTAGGGTTCACCTGAACCCTCTCAGCAAAAAATTACTTGGTATTATATAAGTTAAATTTTCTGTATTTATGTAGATATATTTATTTTGAACCTCCTCATGAACAAGAAGTAAGTTGTTGTATTGTGGTAGATCTCTTTAAAAAAACGTGCTAAAAGAGTAGATTTTAAACCCAAAAAAATCCAAACGTGCTAAAAAGTCTCTTGTAGAGGAACTAACTTTTTGTACCTATAAATTATATATTACTATTTCTTGGAATTGTATTTTGTTGGCTAATTCATACATTTTTATTTTTATTTTTCGAACTCTCAAATGAAAAAATCTTGAATCCATCACTGAATTGTTCGGTGCAAGATCAGTTTAGTTTGGCAATTCACCATTTCAAGTTTCTCACCAATTACACGCCACAATTTTGCCGTCCATTTGCGTGGGCGGCGAAGCGTTTTTCAGCATGCAACTTCATGGAAGTAAATTTCAATGAGGTTTAAATGATTATTTTTTTTGTCTACTTTACAATTAAATTTTAAATAAAAATCTCACGTAACTAATTTTGATAGAAAAAAATTTAATTAAATAAGTTGGGTGACTTTTTAAATAAACTTTTATAGTCGAGTTACTTTTGAAGTAAAAATCAAAATTGAATGATTTGTAAGTAAAATAGTTAAGGATCGTTTAGTAGCTAGTTAGAGTTATGTGAATTTCTTAGTTGCAAACTAAATATTGTATTAAAAAAGCGTTGTAATGAAAATGAACGAACCTCTCTTTTCGCTTCTCAAAGAACCTCTCCAGTGACTTCTTTCTTGTTATGGGTAGATCTACATGCAATAACAACCACACTCATCAAAATAATTGAAATGGTAAAACCATTCCTCTTCAAAAAATAAATGGAGTAATTAAATGAGAAATGATAGAAAAGTAAAAGAGAATATATTAGTAAAGTTCACCTCCATCTCCATGTGAAGTCTTCAATAATAACTGTTGATTGCCTCCTTGTGCAAGTCTAAGAATATTCTCCGCCTACACCCAAAAAAACAAATTAAGACAAACTCAAAAGCAAAAAGAATTTGATTTCACTTATCATCTCAAAAAACTTATTTTTGATTTTGATTAGATGAACAAACCTTGTCTTTAGTAACGTCAAAAACAACAACAATACCATTATAGAATATAGTTAAAGGAGAATTTTCAGGATCGTTTTCTCTGTCACAATTAGCAAGAAGAGGCAACGACGTTGGAAGTGAAAAGGAGCCCTCAGACGACGGAGCTATTGGATAAATATTTTTCTTCTCAGCAGAGTGGGAAGCAATAACATTCTTCAGAACCTCAGGATTGATCTTCGAAATCATGGTTTGGATATCTGCAATATTATTAAACTTCAATTTATAGAACTAGGACATGAAAACAAAAAATGTGGTAGAGCAATGAAAGCTGCATAATAATAAGACCTCGAAAGCTTCTTCTTCTTTCAACAAGTTTAGGAGCAGTAGCTTCTTTCTCCATACCGAAAAAATCAAGTTCCACAGCGGATTTAGTCATAGTTTTGGCAACCGAAAATGATTTTCTTGTGAGTGTACTACTTTTAGGTGAATGCCAAAAGCTAAGCTCTCTCTCTCTCTCTCTATATATATATATATAATAAATGGAGCGGAGGGAAAATGTTGTTGGGTTTTAAAATGTGTGATATTTATGAAGAGTTGTGATTTTAACAAAAAGTTATGATATTTATAAAGAATTGTGACTTTTATGAAAAGTTGTGATTTTTTAGAAAGACTATGACCTTTCCAATTGGTTGCGTCATTTCCAAATGGTTATGATATTTCAGATAAAGCACAATAAATATATGTTAATTTATGCTTCACTGTCTATGAATAGAGGGTTCTCTATGGGTGTACTACTTTTATTAGGTGAATGCCAAAGATAAGGTCCAGGGGCTACAACCATCCAAGGGTGGTCAGCAGAACACCCTTCGCCGGAAAATTACATCATATAGAAAGGTCAATTTTTGAATTAAAGGGATAAATAATTAATGTTGAACAACCTTGATATAAATTCTTTCGTGACGCAGTGGTTAAACGTGTTCATTTCCACGAAGGTGCACGGGTTCAAATGTTTCTTAATTATTAATATTACAATTATTATGTTCCTCGAGTTTCTTAATTATTAATATTACAATTTTAATAATATATAGTAACATATATGAACACATTATTTTAATTTTGAATATTTAGATATCATGTATTTCTAATTTTTATCTAGGATATAATGTACTTTCGAATGGTGAAAACAAAAAAACCAACATTTTACTTTAAAAATTTGTGTTTATATATGTTAACAACTTTAAACCCAAAGCTAAAATCAATACATGTGTTTTATCTTCTTCTTTTTTTAAGAATTTTTTTCTACTAGTGTGATTTATATTTCGTAAAGCTAGACGCATTTGTTCTATCAATATTTCACTTTAAAAACAATAATCATATATTTTTTATCATATAAAATCAATGCATCAAAAAGGAAAAAAAACTCGATTGTTTATATTTGATATTAACAAATGTTGAGATCGTTCATGGTAGAATCCCTAGGTTAAACAAATAACATTCAACTCACTTATTAAAAAGAAAAATTCTTGAACATCCTTGATGAAATTTTTGGCTCCGCCAATGATAAGGTTTATACATATAAAAGGCAAAAAGAGGGGAGTCGCGTGTTTTAAGCTGTCTGTCGGGAGTACGACCACGAGGAAAATAAGAAAACCTTAGTCTTGGTCTTGGTCTATTTTGGTAGAGCTTACTTTTAAATAAAAGAATTGTGGTGAATGTCACGGGCTAATGGCATCTGCACCCTTTATGTGTTTTGCACTCTATCTTGCCAAAATGACAAGATTTAAAGTCAAAAAGGTAAAACATCTAATTTCCAACATGAAAACACATAAATCCTCCCCTAATTTTATACTTGACACTTTAATTTTACCCATAAATTCTTAGGCCACTTTTTTACCCTATGTATAACTAATGCTTGCATTAGTCATTGTTGGTGAAAAATTACAAAATATTTCCATGTGGTTTCTTTGATGTGATGGAGCATCTTCCAATTCACCTTGTACAAGAGGTCCGACTCGAAGGTCCGGTTCAAACAAGATGGATGTATCCATTTGAAATATTCACTAAGTTATATATATTTTCCAAGTCTTTTATTAACATATATATACATATATACATGCAGAAAAATTGGCAGATCCAAGCAAACAATTAAGCAAAGGGGAAAGATCGAAGGATCATTTGTTAAAGGTCATATTGGGAGAGAAACTGGTGATTTTTATTCTTATTACTTTGGTGATGATGTGTCATGTAGGAGAAACAAGACCAATCGTAATGATGAAGGCGATATTGATCCTTCATTTCCATCGATATCAATTTTTAATCAAAATGGTCGAGGATCTAAAAAGCGTGGAAAGTGAGGCTTCACTGATATGGAAATACAATCAGCTGTGACACATATTTTGCTTAATTGTCCAGAGATTCAACTATATCTCAAGTAAGTGTTAAAAATATGTTATCAAATTACATACTAATAATTGTTCATTAACTAACGAAATACTTGAATGTAAAATGATCAGCTTGTTCGTAAACACATGGGGTAATGAAGCCATCTATACAGAATTTTCCAAATGGCTATACAACTATGTAAGTGTGCAATCACTAATTATTTAATAATATATTCATGTTATACTAAATTATATTACTTAAAATAACAATCACGTAGGGTTACGATGAATATTCAAGTGTCCAACATTTGCAATTAGTGAAAGAAGTAACACTTGAACCGGAATCTCAAGTACTAACAATGAATAAGTATTGTGTCAATGGATTTAAGTTTCAAACTGAAGAAGTTTCTAGGAACAAGAAAACAAATAATAGCGGTGTCTACATAAAAGGTGATGTTGATGGTACTGGCCAAACTATTGAATATTATGGTGTCATTCATGAGATTATTGAAGTGAGGTATTCAGGTTGGCCTAAGAAGAAGATTGCATTGTTTCGGTGTGCGTGGTTTGACCCATCACATAGAGGCACAAAGGTGGACCATCCACATAATATAATTGAAGTTAAGCACACCAGGAAATATAGAAGTTATGATCCTTTTATCATTGCACAAAATGCTAAACAAGTGTATTACGCTCCATATGCATTGCGTATAGACAAAACTGATTGGTGGGTTGTTATAAAAAGTAAGCCTATGGGAAGAATTGAAATTGACAATATCTTAGATATGGCGTATCAAAATGATGTTGCAATGGTTCAACAACAAGTTGATATTGAATTAAAAACCACACTACAACATCCTCAACACATATTAGAAGAAGTATCTGATGATGAGATACTGAATGTTGAGGAAGAAATATCCGAGAATGAAGAAAATAAATCATGTGATGACGAATAATGGGATGATAATGTAAATGAAATAATTGAGGAGGAAGAATGGGAGAATGATGGAATTGAAACAAGCGAGGAGGAATAGTGTAGAATGAAAGCTAGCTAGTATATATATATGTAAGTTAGTGTATTTTGCTAATTTTATAGAATTTATGATTTTTATATATATTATACATGTAAATTTGCTTACAGATGTCATCAGGCGGTGACGGTGATAGACATCGCGAGCATCTTGGAGTTAGCCAGACTAAACAGGCTAAAAAGAAGAAGTCCAGGAGACCCATAGATCCTGAGGATATTGCAGGATCTATTTCTTCTGCGCCAGAGCGCATCAGTCATGATACTCATATACTTGTTGTTCCGTTTGGTACGACGGATCCTCGACAATATTATCCTAATTACAGTCGACCAGTCAGTGCTTCCTCTACTTCACAGGAATTGCCTTCACTACGCTACGAGGACCTACATTTACAGGCTATTCGTCGAGCACGACCCTTATCGGCAGGTACTCCATCTCCCACAGGTACATCTCATCAGTTATCTGCCATGAGATTTAGAGATTCTAGTAGCGACCAGTCAGATTCTATGGCCGGTACGCCTCCATTGACTAAGCGTTATGTGCATCTTGATGTATCATCCTCAGCTACAACTACACCTAGTGCTACTCCAGATGATGAGATGCCTCCTCTAGTTCCTGGCCAGAAGGACATACTTGGTAGAGTCATGATTGAGCTGGATGAATCATCGTAAGTTTGTTTTGTTATATATTTGTTAGTTTATTTTATTTATTTCTTATACTTTAATATATTATTCATGAACTAACATATTTATTATGTGTTTTGCAGGTGGCATCCGGCAAAGGATGTTGCCTGGGCTTTAAAAGAATGTGTTAGAAGACTCTATACACAGGCTTATCACTCTTGGAGCGAGTTCCCAAACAGTTTACGCCAGACGATGTTTAATAACTTTAAGGTATACATATATTTAGTTAAGTTTAGTATACTTTACTTTTTTTTACTATCGCTCTAATTAACGTTATTCAATTTTTTTATTTAGACTATGTGTACTTGGGAGTCGAGGCACAATCGTTGTCATTATGACCACATTTGAGAGAAAGGCACCCGCCAGACTGTCTGCTTGGCTAAAGAAAGTTTGAAATAGTGTTGAACGTCCAGATTGGATGTTGCCTCATGTTTTTGATGAACTAGGTCTGTATTGGAATACAAACAAGTTTAAAGCAATATCAGATCAAGCCAAAAAGGCTGGAGGCAGTCTTAAGGGTGTCTCGTTGCACACCGAAGGTGCAAAGTCCGTTATATATATATATATATATATATAATTGCAAGAGAGATGGTAAGTTCTAATTCAAACTTCTAAACAAATAATTAGTTGATTCATATATATCATTATAAATTTCCATTTTTATTTATAGAAAAAAGAATTGGGACGCACTCCCATTGAACTGGAGGTTTTCAAGAAGAATCATGTCAGAAAGAAAGAAAATGAGTCAGATCCGGATGTGTGGGTGGAGGAAAGAGCCGAACGAACTTTTGTAAGTTATTTAATATGAATAATATGTATTAATAGTGAATATATTTATGATATGTATGTATATTGATGCCAATATTTATATTTAATATGCAGAATGACTTTCATCAGTACGTCGCTGAAAATCTAGATAGTTCGGTCCAATTGACACATGAACTGTCCACCCAGATTTGGAAAGAAAAAGTGGTAGGGGGACACACAAGGGTAGATGCTATGGTCTAGGATCTCGAAACGATGTAAGACGACTTCAGTCAGGCTTAGAAGGTATTGGATCGTCACATCAAGCCAATGCACTTGACGGTGTTCAGATTGTTGCTATGTTGGTTCAAATAGCACAACTTACATCGGCACTGGAAGAGTCTGAGCGGAGAAGAGTAGTTGAAGAACAAAGCATGAGCAAGACCGTTCAGCAAATCAAAGAACAAGTGATGAACCTCGCTCGTCGACCTACTACTTCAGCTCCCGAGGAAACCGACGACGACAGTACTGATCATGAGGATGATTGTGTAGAACCCACTCCCTAGTTTAGATCTCTGGACATTTATGAATTTTTTGAAATTTTGAAACAAATTTTGAACTAACTTTTGAAAGACTTTATAAGTCTTTAAATTTTGATTTAGATACTTTTGAATGTTATTTTAAGTTTCTTGTTTTATGTTTTGTGTAGATTGTTTATAATTGTATGTGTTTGATTGGACTGAATAGTATAGAATTGAATTGAATTTGCCGGTGGACAGCAGAAGGTTGCTGTCCAAATAATTGCAGAAAAAGCGATGGACAACGTGGTTTTGTTCGTTGCTTTTCTGGGTTTTAATTTTTTTTTAAATCCAGAAAAGCGACGGACATTGTGGTTTTTTCCATCGCTTTTCTGGGTTTTATTTTTTTTTAAAACCCAGAATTGCGACGGACAATGTGGTTCTGTTCGTCGTTTTTATGGATTTTCCAAAATATTAATTCCAGAAAAGCGACGGACAGGGTCCTTTTGTCCGTCGCTTTTCTGGAATTTTCAAAAATAAAATTTCCACAAAAACGACGGACTGCGTCTCCTTTTGGAAATTAAAAAAAATGAAAATGAAATTGAGTGACGGAATCCGTCGCTTTTGTTAAAAAAAATTCAAAAGAAAAAGTCAAATTGCGATGTAGTCCGTCGCTTTTGGAAAAGCGTCAAGCCAAAAAGCGACATAAGTGATTGCGTCGCGTTTCCGTCGCTTTTGGCCAAACAAGTGACGGACTGCGTCGCTTTTATCCGTCTCTTTTTGGCAATTTTTTAGTAGTGGTAACTATGAATAACATTTTAAATATAATACGTTGCTGTGAATAGCGTTTTAAGCATAAGTTGTACACGTGTACTACAACTCTGTCATTTAATTCTATACTAGAACAAAATCCATTTAATTATATTAACTGAGCGAGAAAAATCTGGAGATTCACATAAGCCTAAAAATCATTTTTCTTCCTCCTAACCTACCTCCAAGGTTGCAACATAACCATAAACAAAAATCTATCCTCTTGCTCTTGCAGAATTAACACATAATCTTCACTGGATTTAAAACCCTTTTGTTCTATACAAGAGGTTTGAATGTTTTGTTTGACTACTAAAAATTAGACATACTACAAGAGATTTGAGGTGAAACTTTCAAAAATTAGAAGGACGTTAGCAGTTTTGCTTACAAAAAAGTGTCAAAAAGCTATGAAAAAGAAGATATTTTTTTTGCGATTGAGGTATTTTTGTCATACACCAATATAGTTTATCTTAGATTTGATGAATATGTTGTTTTTCTTTTTGTTAAAAAAACCTTGATATTTTAGTTTCTGTTTTTTTCCTTTTTATAAGGATATGAAATTATATGATGTTGAAATTATTTGAGTAATAGTATTTAATTTCCTCAAGGGTTGCGACTTTTATAGAAAATCTTATATTTTAATTGATATGATTAAAGTTTATGTTTGTGGTGAAGCATTTGAGGAAAGTTTATAAATTGTACTTGAGTTTGATTTACTTGTTAGTTTTGTTCATTGTTTTAAAAATATTCACTTGTGTATATGTATTTCTTTTATGGCTACTAATAATGCATACCAACTAGATCCTGGTCTACTTGATCTGTCGTATTAACTGAACAACTCACTCATAGGTCATGAGATATCAGCAATTCACAGCCCCGCCTCGAGAATTGGAGAGTGTAATTACCCTCTACCAATTGCACCTTATTACGTGCTATCCAAGTAATTACATGGCCAACCACACATGCCAAACAATATAATTACACCAAATCCAATTATCAGAGTGACTTTTCTAGCCCTTAATGTATTTGGATATAGTTAATTACTAGTCTGTTTATTTTTAAAACAATTTTTTATATTTATTTATCACTATTAAAATATCAAGTAAATATTAAAAAAAAAAAATCAAATTTTATCCTTAGCATTAATTACTTGTTCCTCAATATATTTTTCAATAAATATTAATTAATAGAAATAATGTGGTAAAATAACTATCTCAATCACTATTTTCTTAATAGACAAATATAACAAGTAAAATTGAGTCAAGGGGTATATACTTCAAAGTTATACTAAGAAGTAATTTGTAAAAAGGAATAAATAATGAGAAGAATTAATTATACAAAACGATGATAATGTTATTCTCCGATTGAGTGAGATTTTTTTTGAAATCAATCCATATCAATATAATTATAATTAACAAAAAACATAAATGGGTCACATACATACTGTCGTTGATAGCTAGCTCACCTACAAGACATATCGAAGAATATGGTATATTTTATTTTTACTTCCTTTCTTAGTTCGTTGGTTTCTCTCCGTAACTCATTTACATTTTATTCTTAGAGCACTCTTTGTTGGTGTTTTTTTTTAAAAATTGGGCAGCACAAAAAGGTTGAAAATGTTTGTCAATGAATTAAAATGACGTTTAATAGCTTTCAATGATTTTTTTAAGTATTTAGAGGCTTTAAATAGCCAACATAAAATACTGCATAATTTAAAATTAAAAAAATCCTAAAATATCTCAATAACTAAAACAACCTAATTAAAATTCAAATTTCAAATTTATCTTACATTAGACAACTTATTTTACTAAAAAATACTGCAATAACTAAAAGCAAACTTTAACACTCCTCTTTTGCTTTAGTTACTACAATTGAAGAATGCTCCTCCTCAATTTCTGATTTGGTAGTTGATGCTCGATTCTTTTCAATTTTTTTAAACTTGCAAAAAAAAAAAAAACTTTTTCTTTCTCTCTTTTTTTTTTTTTTTTTTT
>JAJOOS010021057.1:0-13684 GCA_029582725.1 Solanum chiquidenum
AATATTAATGTATAAAAACGAAATTAAAATATTAATGTATAAAAACGAAACTACAATTTTTTTAATTAACTGAACAATATTTTTTAAAAAAAATCGAATGAAATATACACACATAAATATACACAAAAACATTTTTATTTCCCTTGGTAGCCAAAAAGTTTGTATTTTAGTAGTTCAAGGAGTTTGGGAAATAAAAAAAAGTTACTTTTGTTTTGGAGGGAAAAGTATGATAGAATAAATGCAAAAATTGAAACAAGGATATTATAGTCTTTTTGCCTTTCTGGCCAAATTCTGGCCAATTTTTTCTGGCCATTTAGCATTACCCTTCATATATAGTGTTTCATAGCATATTTTCTTGGATGTCCATAGATGATGTGTCTCGTTAAAATTTTACTTAAAAAAATTTGTGGAAAAAAATTCAATGAAGAAAAAAAAACATATGTTTAACAATACTCATTGATAATTGGCTCATTAAAAATCTTGCTAAAAAAGCATAGTGAAACAAGAGTCTAACTTTAAAAAAAGTGTATAATATGTATTATACTCCTCTGATTAAATTGTTTTTTAATCCTATAGATGATGCATTTTAAACTTGTACATCAACTTCTCAAAATATTGATATTGACAGTATAATCTTTGTATTCATAACATATGTCTATTGGATATGAGTCCAAAGACAAAAGGGTAAAAAGATTGAGCAAAATTTTCAAAAGTTTTAATATGCAATGTTTAGAAATTTTATTCTTTATATTTTTTTTCGTGTCCCTATATTTTGTCCTCAATATTAGCAAATTATATATATAAAAAAACTATTAAACTTGATTGCATCATTTACATTTTTATTTACATATAAATTATGAAAATAGAAAAAATAAATACAATAATAAAATGATTAAATAAATAATGAAGAAGGAATATTAATTATTATTTTTAAAGTCAACATCATTTTTTTTTTAAAAAAAAAAAGGCTTATATCAGAATGAGCCTTGTAAGACTCATGTCAAAGTGAGCCTTGTAAGACTCATGTCAAAGTGAGCCTTCTAACATAAGCCTTGTACATAGATTTTAACTCCGTCAACAGCTCCATCCAAATATTACATTTTTTATTTCATACTTAATTTTATTGTCCTTTTGAAAATCTTGCTCAATTTTTTTGCCCTTTTAACTCCGTCAGCAGTTCCATCCAAAGCAGGCAAATTGCTTACATTCTTAAAAGGTGTTAGTCACCTCCGAATCGTGTGATTCTATTCAAGTCACTTTTATTGACTTATACTTGATTTAAATTAGCTATTCGAATAAAATTGTGTTTGTTTAACTTAACTATTTGTGCTTTTCCTATTATTGTTTGAAAATTTGTTTACCCCCCCCCCTACTTTTTGGTTTAGGCTATTCTTTCGCCTTTTACTAAAGAATACTGTGTGCGCATTGCAATTAGTGGCATACGCCTATTTTTGAAATAGTTACTCTTTATTGAGTACTTCCACAATTCTAGTTTTAACTTTATATTGCAATGTTTTTTTAGTGATGATATTCATAGATATCCTCAAATTACTCTTGTTTGTTATTCATAGTAGCAACAACTTATCAAGTGGGAGAATGAGGATCGTTAGATCAAAGGCACGAATTTGACATTTTCAAACTCTATCTCTAAAACTTAAGGCGTGGAAAGCAAAAAAAAGAAGATTTATACAAACAAATACGACATAATCCTTTACAATTTCAATAGAAGAAATTTCCCATCTTTTTGGGGGCCTCCAATTTTTTATAAATTTTTTTACTTATAAATGTTATTTAAAATAAATAAATATTTACTACGAGTTGTATAATTTATACTAAGGAAATTACATATGAGATGAATTTAAAACCTGAATTTCGTAAGAAACAATTTAATGGAAATATTGATAACGAAATCACAAAGTCCCTTGAAATTAGAGTTGATTACTTATAGTAGATGAAACTATTTTTTCACTTCAAAATAGATACGAACCAATTGAAGCATATGAAAATATTTTTGATTTCTTATTTAGTGGTAAAATTGAGACCACTATGTGATGGGAATTTTAAAAAAACATTCTCTTAATGTCGAACTTTATTTAACATATAATGGTTATTATGATATTGATTGTTTAGATTTATTTTTTCGATTAAAAGTGTTAAGATAAATAATACAAATGGAAGATAATGATCTAATAAAAATACCCAATCAAATAAAAAGACTTGATTCTTTTTCAAATACACATATTGCTTATAGAATAATATTAACAGTTCCTGTAACTGTTGCCTCAACCGAAAGAAGCTTTTTGAAATTAAAATTGATTAAATCTTATTTAAGATCAACAATGTCTCAAGAGAGATTGAATGGATTAGCTATATTATCAATTGAAAAGGAATTATTTAAAATAAATTGATTATAAAACAGTACCTAATTAATGACTTCGCATCTATAAAAGCTTGAAAAATATATTTTAAATAAAAGTATATCTGATGAAAAATAAAATATTAGGGCCCCTCTCTTAAGTTTCGCTTTAGGCCATCAATCTTGTTGAGTCAGCCCTGTTAACCACAAATCCAACAATAAACTGCAGCTTATAGCAAAATCCAAGCAGTGAGAACAAACGAACTATTTTTTCGCCCTTTATTAAAGAATATCGTGTGTGCATTACAATTAATGATATACGATTATTTTTGGAGGGGTAACATTTTATTGCGTGCTGCCTACAATTCTAGTTTTCAATGTTTTAGCCTGATATTTCAAAATCTGCTATTTGAGTTGTTAATGAAGAGTAATATATGTGTACCTTTTATTTGACGATGACATAAATATGTACAACTATTAATGAATAGCATGAAAATGCAAAGCAAAAAAAAAATAAGAAGAATTTTGTATATACGTAACGGCACATGTATATCACCATTATTGAATTGAATAAGCAAAGAAAATAAGAAGATTTTTTTATACACATGACGATGCATGTATATCGCCATAACTAATTGAATTGAATTGTAGTTCCACATTAGCACATAAGGTGCAAAGACATATAGAAAAAACAATTTTAATGGAATAATTTTTCCCTGTAATAAATATGGATGTGTTTGGAGTATATATACATTGATAATATTTCGATCTGTTTCATTTTTTTTTATCTGACTTTCTTCTTTACTCCATTTAAAAGAAATGTTTTTTTTTCTTTTTTGATAACTTTTTAATTTCAATTTCAATTTCCGCATGCCTGTTTAGGATCCAAAAATTAAATGACATTTTTATATACTCTACATTGTACTTTTATATTTATAGATTTTTATTTAACATAATCATCCTTATCATTATTCAATATATACTAGTAACAATTTTTACATTACCAATATGGGTTGTGGTGCACTGGTGGAAGTGTTTCACACTTAACCAGACGTCTCAGGTTCGAGCCCTGAATATGGAGAAAATCTTGTTGGGAGCGGCACCCTCGAATGGGCCCTATAGTGCGCGATCCGGACTTAGTCGGAGTTCCATTGTGGACTTCAAACACCGGGTGGGAAATCAAATTAATTTTTTTACACTTACAATGTTTTGCATGATTAGATATTGAATTAAATGACTTAAAAATCTAAAACAAGGCCTAAGAAATTGCGACAAATTCATAGGAAGAGTCAGTACCTACTAGCTAGGCTACATGAATTATGATTTGATTGGCAGAGTCGGTATCACATAAATTTGGAAATAATATTTGAATAAATGATTGATGGGGCAAATGATATTTAATGTCATTAATGTGTAAAATAACAGAGTCTGTATTTATAGTTTGTGGGGACGTAAGTACACCAAGTTGGAAATAAAAAAGGCATAATACATAAAAGAAGAGGACCTTTAACTTGGCATCAATTTATAATTATGACCTTAAATTTTGTTAGTGCATAAGTAGGTACTTCAACTATCCAAAAATTTAACAATTAACACTCTAATCCTATATGGCAAAGTGCGTGAAACACACTTCAATTAGGCACGTCAGTGATAAAAATAAAGGCCCCCAAAGGTAAAAAAAAAATGCTTAAATGACACTTCTACCCTTAATGAATCTCTTTCATATATATATATATATATATTTCCCTTTTTTAAATCAAAATATCACTTTACTCTCTTCTTTCTAATTTCTTCAACAACTTTGCCAATTTTCTCTTTCTTCACAATTTCTTGAACAATTTTACCTTTGATTCGAAGGATGAAATGTAGGAACTTAGGGTTAGGGTTTTGTAGAGAAGAAAGAGGAAAACGTTGTTCTCTGTTCTAAGCATAGGATCAGAGTTGTTAAATGATATTTCTTTTGTTTTTATTTTCAGTTTTTAATTGAAAAATCCACGTGTATTTATTTAATTAGTTGGCAGCCATGTAGAAGCATTTGTATATCACGCACTTTGCCTGGGATATACGAGTGTTTAATTGTTTAAATTTGTGATAGTTAAAGTGCCTACTTGTGCACAGGCAAAATTTAGGGTCATAGTTGTGAATTGATGTCAAGTTAAATGTTCTCTTTATGTATTATGCCAATTAAATAGGTATATCATGTTCCATATGCACTAGTTATTTATGTTATTTAAAAAAATAGTTCTTTTAAATTATTTATTAATTTATAAAATTAAGAGAAAATTAATTTTAAAAATATATTTTACTTTTATAATTATTTAAAAAAAAAATACAAACAAGTTTGTAAGATTTTTAAATAGGTTCATAAAAGGCATGTAATGAGAAAATGACAATTAACATGAGACGAAAGATATATCGGAGTAATACTAGCTCACCAATGTTGTTGTGAAGTCTCCTTTAAATGTATTTGCCAGTAAGTTAGGTACATGAATTTATGGAATGGGAATATACTTTTAACTACTCCCTCCGTCCACATTTGTTTGTCAGGGTAAGATCATGCACACCCTCAAGGAAAATTTAATACAAGGTGTAATTTGACTAATATAACCTTACTATACCAAGAATATCAAAAGTCCACATAACTTTTCAATTGAACTACACTATCATTAAGGGCAAAATTGGAAAAAAGTGACTAATTATTTCTTGATTGTTTAAATTGACAATTAATCTTGGACATCTATTTTTAGTATACCTGCCAAACAATTGTGGACGGAGGGAGTATATAGGAGCAAATTATTTTAACAACAATAATAATATATCTAATGTAGTTTTATACGGTGGGGTTTGAAAGGGTAGAATGTATGTAATTTTACTTTTACCTTAGAGATGAGGTAGAAAGATAATTTTCGATAGACCCCCGGCTCAATGCAAAAATAATCTAGAAAAAGGCATGATGAAACTACAATAGACAACAGATAGTGCCAAAATAACAAATAGGAACATAATAGGACTACGACAAAATAATACTGTAAACAAATTACACGAAATAATAGATAGTCACAAAAATTGATGAATAAGAAAGTATAAGAGTAGTCATACGACTACTAGTAAGGGCAACAAGACCAAGCATTCCTACCTGCTAGTAGGGATGCACTCCTACCCACTAATTTTTTATCTTAATTCGTGTCCTTAGTAAGCTGCAGTTGTGTCTTATCATGTCTAATCACATCTGCCCAATTTTTTTTGTCTACAACTATCTCTCCTGAATCCATCCAAAACCAACTGCCTACACCTCCGCATTGGAGCCTGCGTGCATCTCCTCATCACATGCATGAATCATCTCAACCTTGCTTCTCACATCTTGTCTTCCATCAAAGTCACCCTCAACTTGTCTCAGATATCCTCATTTTTAATTCTTTCTCTCCAAGTATATTCACACATCCATTGCAACATGTACATCTCTGCCACTTTCATCTTCTGAATGTGAGAGTTCTTAAATGATCAACACTCCGCCTCATACAACATAGTTGATCTAACTACCACTTTGTAGAATTTGTCTTTGAGTCTAGATGACACATTCTTATTGCAAAAGACTCCAGATGAAAACCTCAATTTCATCCACCATGCATCAATATGATGGGTGACATCCTTAGCAATCTCTCCATTTTTCTAGATAATCGGCCCAAGATTCTTAAAACTACATATATTTTGGATGACCTGTGTATCAAGCTTCACTTCCACATCAGCCTCATATGTCACATCACAAAACTTGCATTCCAAGTATTCAGTCTCAATCATGTTCAACATGAACCCATTATACTCAAAGGTCTGTCTCCAAAACTCTAACCTAGCGTTAACTCTGTTGTGAGTCTTATCAATCAGAACTATTTCATCCACAAATAACATATACCATGACATTTCATCTTGAATATGTTGTTTTAATACATCCATCACCAAGGCAAATAAAAATAGGCTAAGGGTCGAACCCTAGCGCACCTTATCAACACTGGAAAATGCTCTCAGTTTCCTCCTACTATTTGTACTCGAGTGTTGGATTCATCATACATGTCCCTTATCGATCTAGTGTATGCAACATATACATTTCTAGCCTCCAAGCACCTCCATAGTAACTTTGTCGTAAATTTTTTCGAAGTCGATGAATATCATATGTGTAAGTCCTTCTTTCTCTCCCTATACCACTCCACCAGTTTTCTTACGAGATGAATGACTTTTATAATCAAGCGTCCTGACATAAATCTAAACTGATTTTCTGAGATAGTCACAACTTTCCTCACTCTAATATTTACCACTTTCTCTCGAATCTTTATAGTGTGTCTTAGCAACTTAATACCTCTATAATTATTTCAAGTCTGAATGTCACATTTGTTGTACAACAGAATCACAGAACTCGATCTCCCCATTATCTTGGATAATAGACCAAGATACTTGAAACCTCCTTTGTTTTGAACGATCTAAATATGAAACCTCAGTTCCACGTCACCCTCATGTTACATCACTAAAATTATACTCCAAATATTCTATCTTTAAACACTATATTCACCTTCAACTTTTGCATATCGATCAAAACGTAGTCTTACTCACAAAGCAAAAACTAACAAAGGAGGATAGCAAGCAATTACAAAGTTAAATGAACTCTTCAAATTAATTGAAAATTGTCGATATTGATTTGGTGCAACATATAACTTAATGATCACCAAGAAAGGAATCACATTCTTTTTTGATGCATTGAAAAAGTTGAGGAAAAAGGAACAAATAGAGTCACATATGTTGGGTTTTAGCAAGGTGTGAATGGGAAATAAGAAGAGAAATGGAAAGTGGGGGAACCAGTTTTGGAGGAAAAATGAAAAGTCATTGCAAAGTGCAAATGAAAAGTCATTTTTACCATATTGGTAGAAGAAAGGAAATTGTTGTCCTTATATTAGGAAACACTTCCTTTAGTTCTTAAAAGGTTAAGAAGAAGTGCCCCCTACCGCCGTCGTCTTCGCTCGCTCGGCTTTGGCTTTGGATTTGGCAAATGATTGATTGATAATATTTTTGAACAAAATTTATTTAATCAAATCTCATTAATTGATTTCCCTTCTCTTATAAATTAATTCAGAATGTTAGTTAAATAACATAATTAATTTGACGCAACAGAATTTATTTAAAATTTATGTGTAACGGTAAAAATGTTTTGAAGTGACATGTTCCTTTCGAAAAGTCGTTACTTTTCCCAAAAGACACGAAGTTCTAGAAAAAATGGGTCTGAACAGATTTGTCTAAACAGACGCGTTCCTTGCTGTAAATGGCTATAAATAAGAGGTATTTTTCCGTTTTTCAAACACTGAAATATTTTCCTCTTTACATACATTTTCTTACATAAACAATATTGTCGATCGACTGAGTCTGTGTGTGCTCTTGTTGTTGTTCTTGCGTTCGCTGAAGTTATTGAAGTTTGAGGTACCGCTACTTCTCTAACAGGTTAATCCATTTTATCTTGGAAGAAATTAATCTGCAACCTCGGGTACAGTGAGAGGATTAAATTTCTTAAGGAAACACAGTGGTTTCTGTGGACTCGGATTAGAAACATTCTGTCTATTTCATCTTTTTCTGTTTCTGTATTTTTGCCTAACTTGAATACAGGAGATAACAATCTTAAGAAATTTAACAGTTTTTGTGTTTAAGGTTTCTGGAGCTTAAAACCTTTATGGTTTTCTACTCTGTTTAAATTTTTAAAATTCATTCGATTAACTATTAAAAGAACATAAAAACTTTATCGTTAAATCAGAAACAGGTTGTGTAAGGATTTATTCTTTACTGTTAGTATTTCACATACTAAACTTATTTGCCATTTGTGATAGAAGAATGACAAACTCAAGTCAGGTAAATGTTGGAACAGTGAGTGCTGCAACAACATCAATGAGTGTTGCAACAACATCGATTGCACACAATCGTTCAACTACTTCCCTAGCACCGGCTGAGAAACCTGTAAAATTTTTGGAGTCGACTTCAAGAGATGGCAGCAGAAGATGTTCTTCTATCTGACTACGTTGAGTCTACAGAGGTTCATTAATGAGAACGTTCATGTTATGTTGGATGAAACTCCGCCTGAAAAATGCTTCTTGATAACAGAAGCATGGACACATTCATATTTTTTGTGTAAAAATTATATTCTGAGTGACCTGCAAGATGATCTGTACAATGTGTACAGTAATGTCAAAACCTCAAAGAACTTTGGGATACTTTAGAAAAGAAGTACAAAACATAGGATGCCAGAATGAAGAAGTTCATTGTGGCAAAGTTTCTGGACTATAAGATGATAGACAGTAAGATCGTCGTCACCCAAGTTCAAGAACTGCAGGTCATAATCCATGATCTCCTTGCTGAAGGTATAAATTTAGTTAATACCTATGTTGGAAATATTAAGTTTATTCTTAATACTCACATAATCTCTAATGTAGGATTGGTTGTGAATGATGTTTTTCAAGTGGCTGCCATTATTGAGAAGTTACCTCTATTGTGGAAGGACTTTAAAAACTACTTGAAATATAAACGCAAGGAGATGACTGTTGAAGATCTCATGGTAAGGCTGAGAATCGAAGAGGACAACAAGGCCGCAGAAAAGAGGTCACATGGTAATTCAGCAATATTTGAAGTAAATATTGTTGAAGAAGATCCCACAAAATCAAAGAAAAGAAAGAAAGCATCTGGTCCAAAGAGCAATCCTCCTAAGAAGAAATTCAATGGAAGCTGCTTCAATTGTGGCAAATGTGGTCATAAGGCTACTGAATGTCGAGGTCCCAAGAAGGACAAGAAGAAGAATCAAGCAAATTTGGCTGAATCCAAAGGAGATATGGACGATCTCTGTGCAATGCTTTCAGAATGCAACTTGGTTAGAAATCCAAGAGAATGGTGGATAGATTCTGGCGCCTCATGCCATGTTTGTGCCAACAAATAATTATTTGCATCATATACTCCAGCACCAGCAGACGAGAAATTGTTTATGGCAAACTCCGTTGTTGCAAAGGTGGAAGGAACATGCAAGGTCCTCTTAAAGATGACATCGGGGAAGGTGGTGACTTTGAACAGGGTCTCGTATGTTTCGGAATTGCGCAAGAACTTAGTTTCTATACCAGTTCTGACTAAGAACGGATTCAAATGTGTATTTTTTTCTAATAAAGTTGTAGTGAGTAAGAATGAAATGTATGTAGGAAAATGTTACCTCACCGAGGGCCTCTTTAAACTCAATGTAATTGCAGTTGATATGAATAAGGATTTTGTTTCTTTTTACTTGCTTGAGTCTAAATGTTTATGACATGAACGTTTGGGACACGTTAATAACAAAACCTTGCGAAAATTGATTAACTTAAATGTTTTACCTAAATTTGAGTGCAATAAATCAAAATGTCAAGTTTGTGTTGAATCTAAGTATGCTAAGCATCCTTATAAATCTGTTGAAATGAATTCATACCCCTTAGAACTGATTCACACTGACATTTGTGACATGAAGTCAACACCATAACGTGGTGGGAAAAAGTATTTCATAACTTTTATTGACGATTGCACTAGATATTGTTATGTCTACTTGCTAAATGGTAAGGATGAAACAATAGATGCATTTAGACAATATAAAAGCAATAGATGCATTTACACAATATAAAACTGAAGTTGAAAATAAGTAGGATAGAAAGATCAAAATGATTAAAAGTGATAGAGGTGGAGAATATGAATCTCTATTTGCAGAAATATGTTTGGAAAATAGAATAATCCATCAAACTACTACTCATTACTCTTCCCAATCTAATGGAATTGCGGAAAGGAAAAAACGAACTTTAAGGGAAATGATTAATGCCTTACTTATAAGTTCAGGTTTACCACAAAACTTGTGGGGGGAAGCTATCCTTGCAGAAAATCAAATACTCAATAGAGTGCCTCACACGAAGACATATGTTATTCCATATGAGAAATGAAAAGGTAGAAAACCCAACTTAAAATATTTCAAAGTGTGGGGGTGCTAGCCAAAGTCAGGTTCCTATACCTAAGAGGGTGAAAATAGGGCCTACGACTGTGGATTGTGTATTCATTGGATATGCCACAAATAGTAAGGCATGTCATTTTTTAGTTCATAAGTCCGAACATCTGGATATTCATGACAATACGGTAATGAATCAGATAATGTTGAATTCTTTAAACAGATATATCCATATAAAACTAGACCTGAGTCATCTAGTGGAGGGTCTAAACAACCTCGAGAAGAACCAAAAGAGAATGAACCTAATGAAGAGAGTCCAAGGCATAGTAAACGTCAAAGGATAGCTACGTCATTTGGATCTAATTTTGTAACATTCCTTCTTGAAAGTGAGCCTCAAACATTCAAGGAAGTTATGTTATCCAGTGACTCAACCTCTTGGAAGGAGGCTGTCAATAGTGAGATTGAATCAATCCTAAACAATCATAGCTGGGAGTTGGTTGATCTTCCTCCAGGGAACAAACCCTTGGGTTCAAAATGGATCTTCATAAGAAAGATGAAAGATGATGGAACTATTGACAAATATAAAGCAAGACTTGTTGTCAAAGGTTTTAGACAGAAAAAAGGTCTTGATTATTTTGACACATACTCGCCAGTGACTAGGATTACATCAATTTGGATGTTAATTGCCCTAGCTGCAATATACGATATTGATATCCATCAAATGGATGTGAAAACCGCCTTCTTAAATGGAGAGCTGGAGGAAGAGATTTATATGGAACAACCTGAGGGCTTCGTAGTTCCTGGTAAAGAAAAGAAAGTATGCAAACTTGTTAAGTCACTTTATGGACTAAAACAAGCACCAAAACAATGGCATGCAAAGTTTGATCAAACCATGTTGTCAAATGGATTTAAGATCAATAAATGTGATAAATGTGTCTACATTAAAGACACTCCAAATCAGGAAGTCATTGTATGCCTATATGTGGATGACATGTTGATAATGAGCAAGGACATTGCCAATGTAAAAGCTACTAAGTGTATGCTCGCTAGTAAGTTTGATATGAAAGATCTAGGAGTTGCCGATTTGATATTGAGAATTAAGGTTCACAAACCTCCTAACAGTCTAGCATTGTCTCAATTTCATTATATTCTAAAGGTACTTGAAAAGTTCAAGTATTTGAATTTCAAAAAGGCAAAGACCCCAATTGATGTGAACCTTAATCTTGCTAAGAATAAAGGTGAAAGTCAATCTCAATTGGATTATGCTAGAGTATTGAGAAGTTTGATGTATGTCATGAATTGTACACGACCAAATATAGCTTGCGCTATAAGTAAACTGAGTCTATACACAAGTAATTCCAATCAAAGTTATTGGATGGCAATAAAGAGTATTTTGGGGTACTTAGATGACACTCAAAACTATGCTTTGCATTACAACAAATATCCAGCAGTTCTTAAAGGATATAGTGATGCAAATTGGATTACTGGGTCAACTGAAATGAAATCCACGAGTGGATATGTTTTCACTATTGGTGGAGGAGCAATATCTTGGAAATCATCCAAACAAACATGTATAGCTCACTTTACAATGGAGTCTGAATTCATCGCCTTAGACAAGACATGCGAAGAAGTTGTATGGCTCCGTAATTTCTTAGAAGATATTCCGTTTTGGCCCAAACCAATGGCCCCTATATATGCATACATTGTGATAGTCAAGCTGCAATAGGAAGGGCTGGAAGTGTTATGTATAACGGGAAGTCTCGTCACATACGACGAAGACATAACTCTGTTAAACAACTACTCTCTAGTGGAATTATCACAATTGACTATGTAAAGTCAAAGGATAATGTGTCGGATTCACTTACAAAAGGCCTAACTAGAGAGGGAGTTGAGAGATCATCGACAGGAATGGGACTATGGCCGAGAACAAGTCATCGTGGCAGTAACTCTACCTAGAAGACTGGAGATCCCAAGATCTAGGTTCAATGAGATCAAACAAAGTCATAGATGACGGTTCAACATTGTCAAAACTTATTTTATGGTCAATTCTCATGATGAGACAATGTTCAGTAACCAGGATAAAGGCATAAGGACTTTTTAATGGTTTCTAAGTTTGATACAAGGTATATCAAATAGTGTATTTACGGGATAACACAGTTAGAAATCACATATGTAAGTGTGAAGTGTAAGCCACTTCAAGAAGAATTCGGTAAGGCCAGTTCTCTAAGCACTTATTAACAAAGATGTGTTCATAGCTGAAACGAACAAAACAATGAGAACAAAAAATAGTTCAAGGGTTGATTGTGTGACTTATATTGTCTAGGTATACACTAAAGCTTGACGGTTCAAAGATATCAAATCTACCGATTGACCGAGTATATCCGATATATGTTCACTACGGAAAGTTTAAAGGAAAACCTACTTATCCAGATGCGATTAACCCTTACTTACGAAACACACAAGTTTTTCATGCATATGTTTTAACAACAACCATTCCCTATTTATGTGGGGGATTGTTGGGTTTTAGCAAGGTGTGAATGGAAAATAAGAAGAGAAAATGGAAAGTGGGGGAACCAATTTTGGATGAAAAATGAAAAGTCATTTTTACCATATTGGTGGAAGAAAGGAAATTGTTGTCCTTATATTAGAAAACACTTCCTTTAGTTCTTAAAGGGTTAAGAAGAAAGTGCCCACTCGCGCCATCGTCGTCGCCCGCTCGGCCTCGGCTTCGGCTTCGACTTTGAATTTGGATTTGGATTTGGCAAATGATTTCGTTGATAATATTTTTGGACAAAATTTATTTAATCAAATCTCATTAAATGATTTCCCTTCCCTTATAAATTAATTCAGAATGTTAGTTAAATAACAAAATTAATTTGGTGCAATGGAATTTATTTAAAATTCACGTGTAACGGTAAAAACATTCTGAAGGGACCTGTTCCTTTCGAAAAGTCGTTACTTTTCCCAAAAGACACAAAGTTCTGGAAAAAATGGGTCTGAACATGTCACGACCCGAGAGTACCCCCTAGTCGTAACATGGCGTATTCAACCCCGAAGGGGTCTTATACAAGCCATATAGTCATTCATTGCATTCAATAATGAAAATAGTGCGGAATAAAAAAATTTATTTACATCCACACATTTAAACTTCATTAAAACAACTTTAAAACACACAGCGGAAGTCTAAGTCTCACATGGCCATCTTAGACACTAATACAAAACATAAGTAGGGACACGGCCCTTTACAATCAAAAGAAGTCTATTAAGTCTATTACAAGAACCTTATCATAAAATTAGAATAGAAAAGTCTTGTCCTCGACATATGAGGACATACCACGATATCTTGGAAGAACTTC
>JAJOOS010021058.1:0-14037 GCA_029582725.1 Solanum chiquidenum
CGCCTCTCTCATTTTTTATACAAACGCAAGTGTATAAAGTGTGTTTGTGTTTGTATAAAGCGAGAGAAAATTGTATATATACATATATTTTCGTTCCCATCTCTCCCCTCTCCCAGATCTCGCTCGCCACTCTCCCATATCTCTCTCTCTCACTCGCCTCTCTCACTTTATACAAAAAATGCAAATTATATAAAATGCGTTTGTGTTTGTTCAAAGCGAGAGAAAATTGTAAATATACATATATTTTCGTTCCCCTCTCTCCCCTCTCCCAGATCTCGCTCGCCACTCTCCCAGATCTTGCTCTCTCACTAGCCTCTCTCACTAGCCTCTCTCACTTTATACAAAAATGCAAATGTATAAAATACGTGAAAATTGTATATATACATATATTTTTGTTCCCCTATCTCCCCTCTCCAAGATCTCGCTCGCTCACTCGGTTCTCTCACTTTATACAATTGATCTTTTTGTATATGTATATCAAAGCAGATTATACAACTGCTTACTTTTGCATATGTATAGCGAAATATACATATTTATGTTTGCTATGGAGCGCAATTATGCAAACTTTGCTATAACATACAAATATGAATTTTGTGTTTGTTATATGTGAAAGTTTCTCTAAAAAAAATTCTAACAAATATATGCATTAGAGTTATTGAATCGTTGGTGCACATTACTCCATATTGACATAGAGGACACATAAAATTATGACAAAAAGAAATTAAACTAGTATAAATAATGCAAAAAAATGGAAAAAAATTATATGAATTACTTATTTTATAAATCTAAAAAAGTATTAAAAATTTAACTAAAAATAGCCAGTTTTTAAACTAGAGTAACTTTGGAAAAATTAGAAGATGCCACTTGAATGGAAAAAATGTAATCCAGGTACTGTCAAAATTAGAATCAAAATGTATTTTAAGGATTGCAAATTTCTTAAAACACTTTAATTAAAAGAATGCAACTCATGTACTGTCAAAATTGGAGTCAAAATATATTTTAAGGATTGTAAATTTCTTGAAACAGTTGACTGGAAAAAATGTAACTCATGTACTGTAACGACCTGATTCCGTCGTTAGGAAAAAGCCAATGGGGAAAGAATTGGGGCCAGAAAACCTTTTCGTAGTAACTTGAGATTTTCTAGCCTATACCAGATTTGGACGAAATCGGAGTCAGTGAGGTCTAGAGAAATCTGGTAGCAAATGGAAGGTTCAATTGTGAATTTGATCTTATGAGTAGATAGCTAAGACATTAAGGAGCCTGTACGACTTTATGGAATTAAATTCGGGTGAGTGGAACTCCCGAAAATGTCTTAGCACGAGCGGGTATTTTCTGAGAGTCGTGAGATGAAGGTGTGTTGTGAAAATGGGGTTTTGAAATTCTTAAAATTGCTCACTGTTTCCGTGCAAGCCGCTGAGGCGGGATTTTCTCGCTAGGGCGGGGCCGCTGTGGTGGGACTTGGGCCTCCGTAGCGGGGCAGACGTGACTTAAGTCAGAAATAAAACCCAAAAAAACACTTTATTCTGCACTTTTCGACTTTGAGAGCTAAGGAATGACCCCAGGTGTTTTCTTGAACGGTTTCCACCATTCTTAAGGCTAAATGTAAGGTTTTCACTCCCCGGTTCCACATCCTTAGAACTTAGTTACTTGGATAATTATTGTTGGGGGAAGGTTTTGATATGAGAATTATGGTGGAAAAAGCCCTAATTTGGGATATTGGGATCATGGGTTTGGTCTTGAGTTATTGGGTTTGTTATAATCCAGATAATTAGACCTTTGATTGTTGATCCTTGTGTATATTAATTTTTATACACCTAGAACAAGCGGAAAGAATCCAGAAAGGAAATATTCAAGTATCTTAGGGGATTCAAGCTTGGATTCGAGGTAGGTGATGGTTGTGATTTCATGTTGGTGTGATATATGTTTGTATCGACAGTTGAATAGGGTCACCATTCAGAACAAGTATCCATTGCCTCAGATAGATGACCTTTTTGACCAATTGCAATTTGCATCAGTTTTCTCTAAGATCGATTTAAGGTCTGGTTGCCATCAGTTAAAGATTGAGGCGGTTAAGAATTGGGTTCGACCAAATTCTGTGATTGAAATTAGTAGTTTTGTGGGACTCACTAGTTACTATATATTGTCGCTTGTGGTATGAGTTGAGTCCAATTGGTATCTCCCGATTCCAATTGGTATCTCAACGAAGTGAACTAGACGTCGTAGTCCCGGCTGAAGGGACACAAACAAGTTAATTGGAACTGAGAAGGTTCCAATTGGTATCTGGCCTTAGGGGCCGTATAAGACATAGATGATCAGTAATGGTCGTCTATGGAACAAACTAATTAAAGAATTTAGACTTGTCTTCAAGGTGTAACTGCTTGAGTGCCGTGAAACTTGTTGTGAAAAGAAAGTCATCAAGAGATTAGGTGCAAGGGTCTAGATAAATTACGATGTGGTTCGTAAGCGAGAAATATAGACGTGTGTTGCGACCAACTGATAACCGTGTGAGAGTTTGGGTGTATCCTGGGGATATGTGTATGGTAGTGTTGAAACGATGTTAAAGGATTCTAAAGTGCGTACTTCGTAGGGTTGATCGGGGGGGGGGTAGACAATGATTGTCCTAGCTAAAGGGATTTACTTAAATGCCTAGTTATAGCCATGATTTCTAGTGGAAATATAGAAAAAAAAAGAACCCCAAAAATTGTTGGCAAGGGGTTTTGTTTCCGTTAGGGCAGTCGTTGGGGCGGGATTTCCCCGCCACGGTGAGACCGCCAGTGCGAGATTTCTCCCGTCATTGCGGGACAGGGCAAGACAGAATCTCAGCCATTTTCCCTAGTCATAATTATGGACCCCGAATCGTACGAGAAATTACCCCCGCGATCTAATTCAGTGTTCAACAATCGAATATAAGTTATAAAGTATGTTAAAGTTGTGGAGAACCTGGGCATATGATGAGGAAATTAGTGAGGCCGTGGATGCCGGGGAAATGGTAATGCGGGTAGAGGAGTAGTGCTGCCAGGCGATGAGATTACCCGTCAAGATGACATGACTCAGTTTTATGCCTTCTCGGGCAAGACCGAGACTGAGGTGTGTGATGCAGCGGTCACAAGTACTATGCTTGTTTGTGACCAGATGACTAATGTGTTATTTGATCCGGGTTCTACTTATTCTTATGTGTCCATTCAGTTTGCCTTGGTATTTGATATGAATTGTGATGTACTTGATGCCCCCATCCATGTTTCTACCCCAGTTGAAGAGTCAGTCATAGTCACCCTTGTATATTGTGTTTTTCCTATTGTGTTTATGGATTTTCAGACTTGGGTTGATTTGGTTATGCTGGATATGACTCACTTGATATAATCTTAGGCATGACTTGGTTGTCCCCCTATTATGATGTGCTTAATGGTAATACTAAGTCGGTAACTCTAGAGATCTCGGGAAGGGAAATATTAGAGTGGGAAGGGGGTACAAGCCTAAGTCAACTAAGGTTATATCTTTCGTGCGGTGTAGGAAACTGGTGGGACAAGGTTGTTTGGCTTATTTGGCTCATATTCAGGATGTTGAGGTTGAGTCTCCCTTCATTGAGTATATTCCTGTAGTGTCTGAATTTAGAGGAGTGTGTCCTACTGATTTTCCTGGTATGCCTCCGGATAGAGATATAAATTTATGCATTGACTTCGAAACTGGCACTCGCCCCATCTCCATCCCTCCTTATCGCATGACTTCGGCAAAATTGAGAGAGCTTAAAGCTCAAATCCAAGAGCTTCTTGATAAATGTCATTTGTCCTAGTGCTTTCACGTGGGGTGTTCCTGTCTTGTCTGTTAAGAAGAGGGATGGTGGTGTGAGGACTACTGATTTTATCTTAAGCTATAAAGGAGTGAAATGATACCAGAATGACAAGCTTATGGATAAATAAGTATGCTTGGGTGAAGGTAATTATAGTATTTTAGTAAGAAAATGTGTATAAAATTGGGTTAGTCCTTTGAATTTGATGAGTATACATGAGTTTGAGGTGTCATATTGATGAAAAGGTTGACTTCGTAGCGATAGCCAGGGCTAACTGAGCATAATGGTAATAAGAGTTCATTATGGATTGTGAAGGGATGCAACTATATAGTAAGATTGTTGGTTAAGCAAATTTTGTTTAGTTATTACGACTTGCGAGTATCTAAGTTGTGGTTTTCTAATATTTGGTGAGTAACGTGGTTGTATGGAAAGTTTTAAGAGACAGTGGGACACCACTCGAATAGAATTTAAAAGATCTAGGGTCATAATGAAGGATAAATAGTGGGATGTAGTACAACCTTTAGTGAGAGGCGAGAGTAAGAATATTTTAATTGATTGCAAACGCTAAAGAGATATCTCCCGAGGGGTAGGTAATTGGGTTCAGAGACACGCTATTTCATTCATTTTGTTGTGGCTATGGTAATAGTGTCACAAGTTCATCATATTGGTTAAAAACTATTGGAAAAGACTTGAGAAAAGGGTGTACAAACATTAGCTCGAGTGTGATGATAAGCATTTTGTTTTGTTTTGAGTTTCGTAATGAGTACGATTGAATTGTTAGCTAAAGATATATGAGATCGATGGAGATGCGATCCATGATAAGCGAAGATTTATGAATTCATAAAAATATTCGAGGTATAAGCTAATGTTGATAAATAAGGGGATTGTGTTATACTGTTGAATTTACAATTCACATTTTTCAGTGAAAGTCTACATTCGTGGTGATATATTTTATCAAGGTATGAAATTGCAAGGTGAGGAATGATCAATTATCTCAAGTATTGAGCATTTGAAAGGACTTACACCTGGGTTGAGTCGTAAAGTTGATTATTGTTGATTGTTAAAGTACCTGAGAAAGGGTTTCATTTAAAAAGTGTTGGTTTAGAGTAAGGTAGATGGTCGGAGTGGTTATGATGGTTGTTAGTATTGAGAGTGTGGGCTTCAGTAAAAGGATGTGAAGAGTATGTGGAGTCAAGTGAATGGAGTTGGTATTGACTCTTCAGAGGAAAACCTTTCGTGTTATTCGATAAATTCTTATGTGACTATCTATTTCACTTTGTACATGGTTGCGAATGTGATGCACTAGCTATGATCACACATGTTTCATTTTGTGGGTGGATCTCTAGTGGTGGATCAGATGTACCGATCATGTGATGTTCTCTTGATTGAGTGGGATGATTTGGGAAGACGTGGTTATTTCAGATGACTTATGTGGTGTTGTCTTGGAGTTGCTAAAGTATTTCAGTGGTTTTACATGTACCACCTTGCTTATGAGAGTTTATAGAAGAGCTACCATGCGTATTTATGGTTGTCCGACAATCTTAATATTCACCTAGTCATCGAGGTCATATATCAATTATGTGTGGTTGAATGTGGGGATCATTGAGTCCAATTCTATTGTTCTTAAGAGGTAATCTACAATTACTAAATCTAACATGTCGATAGTGTTGTTGGAGGGTTTGTATGCTTGGACATATCCCTCGATAAGTATTTGAAGTCTAAAGATCAAACTTTTATAACTTAAGCTCATGGAAATTTATGTTGTGAGAAGTAGATGTTGATAAGAACTATGATTGTTTGAGTATTATGAGTGTGTGTTGGTTGGTTCAGGTCCACCTCTAATTGTAGTGAGTATTGATTTAGAATTTTATCATGGTTATGTGAGAAATGATTCGTCCTGATGTTTGTGCCAAAATCCTTGATAACATATTGCAGACATGTGTACGATTAACTTTGGTGATTATTGAGAATACCTTTATTGTTAGTTAAATGTACATACAACAATAATTATCACTTGAGTATTGTGATGACTTTATTGAGGTATTGTATGGAAGGATGTGTATGTATTCAATTGGTTGGTTTGGGGGCAAGATTATATCATAAAGTGAGACTCAGTTTGGTTAAACAAGACCTTCTATATCAGGAAGACCGGTTGAAATTCTTGATCCCAATGTCCGGAAGCTAATGACATGCGAGACAAGTATATCCAGTTGTTCAGCGATTCAGGTACTACTCTACCCTTACTTTAGGCAGTCTTTCCTAGTTGATCACTCGGGGACAAGTGATGGGTAAATTGATATATATTGTAACGACATAATTCTGTCGTTAGGGAAAAGCCAATGGGGAAAGAATTGGGGCTAGAAAACCTTTTCGTAGTAACTTGATATTTTCTAGCCTAGTCCAGATTTGGACAAAATTGGAGTCAGTGAAATCGGAGTCAGTGAGGTCTAAGGAAATCTGGTAGCAAATGGGAGGTCCAATTATGAATTTGATCTTATGAGTAGATATCTAAGACGTTAAAGAACCTATACGACTTTACGGAATTAAATTTGGCTAGTGGAACTCCTGAAAATGATCTTAGCGCGAGCGAGTATTTTCAGTGTCGTGGGATGAAGGTGTGTTGTGGAAATGGGGTTTTGAAATTCTTAAAATTGCTCACTATTTCCGTGCAAGCCGCTGAGGCGGGACTTGGGCCGCCGTAGTGAGACAGACGTGACTTAAGTCATAAATAAAATCCCAAAAAATATTTTATTCTGCACTTTTCGACTTTGAGAGCTAAGGAACGACCCAGGTGCTTTCTTGAACGTTTTCCACCATTCTTAAGGCTAAAGGTAAGATTTTCACTCCCCGATTCCATTTTTCGATCCTTAGAACTTAGTTTCTTGGGTAATTATTGTTGGGTGATGGTTTTGATATGAGAATCATGGTGGAAAAATCTCTAATTTGGGATATTGGGATCATGGGTTTGGTCTTGAGTTATTGGGTTTGTTATAATCCAGATAATTAGACTTTTGATTATTGATCCTTACGTATATTAATTGTTGTAGACCTAGAACAAGCAAAAAGAATCCAGAAAGGGAAAAGTCAAGTGCCTTAGGGGATTCAAGCTTGGATTCGAGGTAGGTGATGGTTGTGATTTCATGTTGGTGTGATATGTGTTTGTAATTACTCATTATAATGCATGTATGTATGCGAATGTTGCATTATTGATTACCCTAATCGTAAATGAGGATAATTGAATAATTGTATGCCATGAATCACCTCTTGTTGTATGATTGTGAGAATATACATTGTGATTGTGATTGTGATTGTGGTTTGTTGAATGGATCGGGTGTTATGTTCCGACACACTAACTTGGATTGGTTGCCACGTTCCGGCATAAATATGGGATCGGTTGCCACGTTCCGGCATAAACATTAGATCGGTTGCCACGTTTCGGCATAAACATTGGATCGGGTACCACGTACAGTACACTAACAGTTTGGGTGTGGATTCCATGAGAGGACCATTGAATTGAGTTCCGTGAGAGGATCATTGAATTGTGTTGTGTATCTACTTGTGATGATTACGTTCATATCTAATGATGATTGATATTGAAAGACTGTATGTTGCTCTAAATTGATAACCAATGTGTATTATTGAGAACGTGAGATGCTACATTGATCTTGAAAATATGACTAATATTGTATATGTTCGGTATATGCCTGTTTTGTAATGTTGTGGTTACTTGCATGTGTTTCACTTACTATGATAGCCGCGTAATCCTACCAGTACATTGTGGTTGTGTATTGATATTGCACTTGCTTGTTCTTTGTTGAGTACAGGGCATCTTCAGACGGCTATTGATAGACCTCAACTAAGTGACTATTGAGCGTGATTGGATTCAAGGGTGAGCCAGTTCTTTCAGGCTGCCATGGATCTTTCTTGTTTAAGTCCACTCTTTTAGGACTCAGACTATTTGTTTATGGTGTTTGTTTAGTTTTGGGGTTGTACCCCTTGTCCTTAGACTTGTCGTTAGTAAAGTTTTGATACAATGACTTTCAAGTTCTAAGGCTATTTCCGCATTAGTTGTTAGTTGTTAGTTGAACTTCCAGAGTTTATGGGGACTCCGTATTAATTATATAGTTATTTAAACCTGCTTTCGTAGCTTTAAACGTATAGTACTTTGGTTAAGTTGATTAGTTGGGCTGTAGTTTTAAGTTCTTCCACTGGAGGGTTAGTGTGAGTGCCACTCACGAGGTCTGGATCGTGACATGTACAGTCAAAATTGGAGTCAAAATGTATTTTAAATGTTTTATATCTCTTGAAACACTTGAATGGAAAAAAATTAACTCATGGACCGTCAAAACTGGAGTCAAAATTTATTTTAAGGATTGTAAATCTCTTGAAACACTTGAATAGAAAAAATGTAACTCATGTACCGTTAAAATTGAAGTCAAAATGTATTTTAAGGATTGTAAATCTCTTAAAACACTTAAATGGAAAATATGCAACTCGTGTACCGACAAAAGTGGAGTCAAAATGTATTTTAAGGACTATAAATCTCTTGAAACACTTGTATGGAAATAATGTAACCCATGTACCGTCAAATTGGAGTCAAAATGTATTTTAAGGATTGTAAATCTTTGAACACACTTTAATGGAAAAAATGCAACTTGTGTACCGACAAAAGTGGAGTCAAATGTATCTTAAGGATTGTAAATCTCTTGAAACACTTGAATGGAAAAAATGTAACCCATGTACCGTCAAAATTGGAGTCAAAATGTACTTTCAGGACTGTAAATATCTTGAAAACCTTGAATGGAAAAAAATTAACTCATGTACCGTCAAAACTAGAGTCAAAATATTTTTTAAGGATTGTAAATCTCTTAAAATACTTGAAAGGAAAAAATGTAACTTATGTACCGTCAAAATTAGAGTCAAAATGTATTTTAAGGATTGTAAATCTCAAAGAAAAATACATAATAAGAAATTCTTTTATATACTTGACTTAATTAGGAAATAAAAAAAATATAATCACCTATAAATAACAGAACTTTCTTCCCAAAGTTTCTCAAGCCTATTTTGTCAAACCATCTTCTTTCCCCAAAAACTGTTGTAATGGCACAAACTCAGATTATACGCCGACAGAAGATTGAACTGAAGATGATAACATCTAAAGCGAAACGCATGGTAGCTTTCAAAACGCTATGGGCAAGTGCTGTCAAGGAAGCACATGAACTTCATACTACAACGGGAGCACATGTTGCTATTGTCGCTTATTCCCCGACGGGCAAACCATATGCTTATGATTCCGCCAATAATTTTGATACAATAAGGAGGTACCTCAATGATGCAAAGGCTTCTACGGTCAAAGGGGGTCATTGATTTGATTGTCTTCAGAGAAGGACTTATCTATTTTCTTTTATTTAGCTTTTATCTTCAGTGAAGTCAGTTTATTTCAGTATGTGAGTCTTTATTTGGGTCATTGTTCTCCTTTGATTTTTATTTGCTTAATCATTCACTATTGCGTCTCTAGTCCTCCATGATCTTATACTATATAGTATAAGATCTTATGGTATATTTTCTATTCTCCGTTTTATTTTAATAAAATAAATTCTTCTCTGTTAAAGAATGTGATGACAACTCGTGAAATATATGTTTATGCATTAGTCGATTATATCACTCTTCTAAGTAATTGAGATACAAAATTGTGGTAAAACTCTACGAAGCAACCGATTCACTATTGATTAAAAGAAATTTAAAAAAAAACTTATTTACATTGTAAAAGATCTCTTTTAAATAGTATACCTATAAAGTAGCTAGTCCCTGTTAGGTTTTCTTTACCCACTTCTAAGAGTGTTCACGAGAAATTGTAAAATCACCTGATCTAATTTCAAATAAAAATAAAAATAACATTCTGTTAGTTTGATTTAGTTTTAAATTTTGAAAATCGATATTATTTTATTTAATTGTGATCCAAGTAAAAAGTAATACAAGAATTGAACCAAACAAACTGTATAAATACATCATTAAAAATTATAATTACATTTATGTATATATATTTTTTCATATCTATTTACAAAATATCTTCAATGGATATTATCTTTTTGAAATCTTGGGTATTTTTTTAGTGTGTATAATTTTCTCGTTTCTTATATTATCTTTAGAGTTTAAACTATAATGAGCCTGTTCAGACATCATCTGTGGCCGTATTATGCATATCTCGATGCAAATTTCTGCTTTTATACATGTATAGGCATTTGGCAGTACGAGTTCAATATGCATGTGTGTTGTTTTTTGTCCTATTTTTTGTAACATAGATAATATTTGGAGAGTCAAATATAAATTGTATATGTTTTTTAATATTTTAAGTAGTTAATTATTATAATTTAAATTACTTTTGTCAAGATCCAAAACGAGTCATGAGTGACATCCACACATAACTTCCTAGGTAGGCGAACCAACGAATTCAACCCCAACTTATATTAATTGTTCAACTTATGAAATCTAACCTTAATGCGGAAGCTCAAATCTTATTAAGGTAAGAAATACAAATCCACTAAAGTTTATTAAACATCGTTTCTCAAAATCTCAAAGTCATCACATCAGGACAACTAATTCTCAAATATCAAGTCTAAGAGTATCAAAGATACCAGAAATAAATAAATAAAATAGTTTGTGTCTGAAAACTAAAGACATCATGCCACGACTGAGAGAATCCAACACGAGCTAGAATGAATAACTCACCCTAGAACTTGATGTCCTGGAGACTGGCTAAAGCTGAGAGCGAGTTAAAGGCGGTGGTACACTCGTTGTACTCCACAAAAGGACCACAAAGAAAAACACAAGTAGGGATCAATACAGGAAAACATGTATTGAGTAGATTTCATTGGCCGACTCGAAATAGAAATCAATATGCATAAAGTAACAGTATAAAATCAACTATACCACATAGCAGGTGACAAACAACAAACAACATGAACAAGTGACAACAGTAACAAAGCCAGTATGTAATCAATCAACACTATTAAGAACACACATGAGGACTCAGGCCTCCCTACCACGCTCTTTTGGGAAATGGGATTGAGAACATTTAAGTTATTTTGATATGTTTCCTTTAATGTTACCGTGCTGAAATGTGACATTCTGTAACATCTCGCAAATCGAAATAACTAGGATGAATTTAAAAATTGGAAATAATTATTTTTGGAAAGAATTGAAATTTGGAAATTTTGTTATGTTAGAATAAGTTGAGTTTTGGTCAACTTAAAACGGACATAACTCCTATCTCAGGATGAGTTAGTTGTACTTCCAAAAAAGGTGGGAAAGTTCATGGAATTATATTTGCAACGCCGCCGAGTTTGCACGATTTTGAGTTTGTATGTGTGAGATATGCCTTTTGGAAGTTGGGTTGTTTGATTAAGGAAAGTCCAATCCGGATTTTGAAAGGGTAGTTTGGTCTTTTCCCTACCCAACTTAATTAATTCGTTTAAGGTAATATTTTTAAGGTCTAAACTGATAGGATTCAGTTTACTCTTTTGAAATTAGAATTAGGGTTTTTTTTGGAGAAAGAACGCATGAGGAGAAAGGAGAAGAGAAATCAAGAATCGTCAAGAACGTTCGAGTTTAGCTTGTGGATTTCGTCAAGGGGTGATCCCTACGAGGTATGTGAGATCACATAGCATTGGTTTAGTTCACCCACACGCCAAACATGATTCAATTCAGCAAAGTATAGTAGATTTGAAAGTAAATCCTTTGAGTTCTTGATGATATTCATTTGAATTCTTGTGGGTTGTGTTGTTGAAGTTTTCTTGAGATTGATTCATGTTTTTGGTTGCGTTTTCGAGTAGAATCTGATGTATTTGAAGGTATAAACAATTCTAAGCGTTTAGGGAAAGAACTAAGTGAAATTAGAGGATTTAGAGTTGAAAAACGAAGAAGAAAATTCAGGATTTTCTAGGGAAGGGGCTGGGGAATCGCGCCTCTCAGCGCGCCCCAAAACAGTTTTTGAATGTGGGGCTCTAGGGAGACGCGCCAGCCAGAGTGCCCCAACTTGTGCTCTGAATTTTTAGGGCTGGAGCCCCACGCCCCGCGCCTCTCAGAGCGCCAGGGACTCCAGTTCTCCCCATTTGTCCCCCATCTTTTCGTACTAGTTCCTTAGAAATGTACCTAAGTTTTCTAGTTGATTCCAACACTCTAAGGTACGTTTACACATCATGAAATCATCCATAAACATGAGATCATGAACCTTGAATCCATACTTCAATTCAAGAAAAGTTAAGAGTCAAGTCAAGAAGTCAAGAGTTAAGTCAAGAGAAGTTCATAAAGTTTTCAAAAGTCTTTCGCAAACGTTTTAACTTTGTTTTAAGACTTAAATTTCAAGTTAAGCAAAGAGTAAAGATTTGAAGTTCATTTCTTCAAAGAAATATATGGGAACTATGTATTCCCAAAGAGTTTAAAATGTTTTTCACAGTTGAGCAAGAAAGGGAACGTCGATTCCAAGCGAACTTTTAAGTTAAGTTTTGAGTAATTATCTAAAACAAAAGAAAGAAGTTTTGATTTAAATCATATGAGCTAAGTATATTTTAGGAGTAGTATTGAGCACCGATATGAGAATGCGAGTTCATATTAACTCAAGTCTCTATAAACTATGTAGCCATCATGGGTAGTAAAGGATCATACCTTTTTGATGACTCCTTGAGATGCTTTTAGCATAAGCTAGTGTATCCACTATGTTAAGTAGTTCTATATGACGGCAAAGTATGGGACAATTCTGGCAGCGTGGGCAAGACGATGTATCACCACTTAGGCTCATAGTGGTGGTTGTCGATTAGAGAAACTCCCATATAAGTTATATTACTTTATTACATGAGTAAAGTTAAGTTTGTTATTGCATTTTCTTTAACGAACTAAGTTGTTTTACACTATTTTACAAGCTTTATTTATATTGCATGTGTCTTATTCTTTTATATTCATTTAAGTTGTTCAGGAGTTGAGTAAAGCTAAGGTAAGTGTTCCTTTCAAATTATTTTCAAGCCTATATCTTGTTTTAGCATTCCAACTCGCATACTCGTACATTCAATGTACTGATGCCAATTAGCCTGCATCGTCTTCTGATGCAGATACATGTAATCATGATCAGCACGCAGCGCCTCGTTGATCCAATTTGAGCACTCAGAGTCAGTTGGTGAGCCTCCTAGATTTCCGAAGGGTCCATGTTATTGCTTTCAGTTTTATTATTAGTTCATTAGGATGTTGTGGGCCTGTCCCGATATCCATCTCTGTTGTTTAGCGGCTTCATAGACAGACAGTCAGTTAGTTAATTCATTTGTCACTACTTTATCATTGGCTTATGTTTTGAGACTTGAGGTTGCCATTTTGGCTAAGTTTGAATGTTTATTATAAGACATTCTAAGTTATTTCACAAGTTCCTTTTTAGACTATTTCTTGCGTTTAAGTCTTCCGCTGAGTAAGTAAGCCAGACCAAGGGTTCGCTTGGGGCCAGCAATGGTTCACAAGTGCCAGCCACACCCAGGGTGTAGGCTCGGGGCATGACACATTCGATCCAATAATATCGTGCCAGCTCGTGGCATCAGATCCAAATATATCATTCCGGTTCGTGGCACTGATAACGTCCGAATATACTTTTTGAAAAGAAATATAAACGATCGTATGCAATATATTTACCCAACTATGAGTCGAGGTCGATCCCACAGAGAATATAGAAGAATATTGTCAATAACAAATATTTAACTCAATTGTCGTTATATAACAATGGGGGGATTTAATTTGAAATAAAATAAAAAATAAAAAATAAAAATAGCTTTGAACTAAATATTTATTTATATTCAGATTATTAAAAATAACTAGGAATGTGTTCCCTATAAGCTCATAACACGGTAATCCTAGTAATAACAATCCTCTCCTATTACATGCAAAGTGATAAGTTAGGTATTTCTAAATCCTTGGTCCGGCATCTAGAGAATTTCACCCTGCACCTTGGTCCGGCTACGTGTGTATAAGTTACTAACTCTTACACTTACCTCATATTAGACATCACATCGATGTTTGGCTTAGTTATTACTTCGCACCAATCGATACTAGACTATTAAATAGTATCACACTAAATCTATGTTGATAATTCTTTTCTTGTTGATTACCTCCTTGGTTCGGCAAGTAGCAACAAGGCGAGTTCTAACGTTGCGCACCGTTAAAAAGACTTTTAAACGAAAGAATTATCAATGCATGCAAAACACTATTCAAGAATT
>JAJOOS010021059.1:0-14727 GCA_029582725.1 Solanum chiquidenum
ATCTTTCTTTCTTTCTATTTTCATGTTCTGATTTGTAAATTAAGGGTGTGTTTGGTATGGAGGAAACATTTTCTGGAAAATGTTTTCCAATTTTCCATGTTTGGTTGGCTTAAATGTTTGGAAAATGTTTTTCAAATCAACCTATTTTCCTCAAATATAAGGAAAATGACTTCCCTTCCAAAATTGAGGAAAATATTTTTCAAGACTCTACTTCATCCTTTTTTTTCTTACCCTACTCATACCCCGTACCCGACCCTCCCCATTCAAAAAAAATTAAATTTTTAAATTTTCTTATATTTTAAATTTCAAATATATTCTTATCCCTACCATTAACCCAGCCCCCACCCCTCTCAAACAAAAAAAATAAAAAATATTTTGAAAAATGTTTCAAATTTAAGATTTTTTTTACCTTATCCAACCCCTACTGTCACGACCTGAGTCTGCACCTTGGATGTGACTGGCACTCGAGAACCAGTGCTGGTCCCCAAGCGAACCCTCATCTTAGCTGACTACAAGCGGAAAACTAACTCAAGCATATAAAGCTTAAGACTGGATAAAATTTATAGAATTCAGATATAAAGTTTTAACTCAAATGATTAACTCTGAATATAATAGAATATTCAACTAGCCAAAATAGGCAACTCAAGTCTTTAAAAAAATTACAAAATAAATGAACAGACTTCTCAAACTCTATAGTCTATCTATGAAGTCTCTACTATTACAGATAGATAACGGGACAAGACCCACGACATCTCAAAACTACTAATTGTAAGATAAAGGTGAAGTCCTCCGAAATATAAGAAGGCTCACCAAAGCTAACTGGAATATATATCACATGACCTCAACGAAACGCCTGTTGATCATCATGAATACCTGTATATGCATCATGAAATGATGTAGGCCAAATGGCTTAGTACATGGAATGTACGAGTATTTAAGGGGAATTCTAAAGCATAAACATAAGCTTGATCTGGTGGAAAAGAAGCATACGTACCTCTTCTCAACTCAACTCAAAGAAACATAGTTCAACTCAACTCAGAGAAAAATAGGGCTCAACTTTGAGAAAAATAGGGCCCAACTCAATAATAAGAGACTCAACTCTATTCAATATAAAGCAGTAGTATAGATGCATTATAAAGAAAATCTTTTAAAACAGTAGATAGCAACTCAATATATTGAAAAATACAATAATACTTAGTTTGTATATAAAAATACAAAATAACTCTGTGGGAGATTCTCTAACCGACTATCATCACTATGAGCTATGTGATGATACAATGTCTAGCCCATGCAGCCAGAACTGTCCTATACTTTGTCAGGGTATAGAACATACTCACTAAGTGGATCCACTAGTCTATGTTAAAAAGCATTAAGGAATCATTAAAAAGGATGACCCTTTCTACCCACGTTGGCTACATGGTTTATGGGGGCTGTGAGTTGTATGAAATCTCCCCCATATCGGTGCTTAATACTACTTCCAAAATATACTAGCTCATATGTTTAAAAACCTAACTCTTTCTGTGTTTTGAGATTATTACTAAAAAATATTTCTCTTAAAAGAGATGGTACTCAAACTACTCAAAACTCTTTTGGAAATCTCAGTTTCCTCTCATTATAAATGTAAAAACATTTACTCTTTGGAATTCTTAGTTCCCATATATCATTTTAAAGAAAATGAACTCAGCTCTACTCTTCCTCAACTCAGTACTCAAGTCTTTAAAACAAGTTTTAAAAAAATTTGTAAAAAGACTTCTTAAAATAGGGTGTATGCCGAATTATGGATGTGAACGACTCAATTCAAGATTTTCAATAACCATGCATAGAACTCAATACTTAGAACTCAGCAACTCCAGAACTCAAGGTGTCAATGATACTACTCATCTCAAGAATGTTCGACTCGGAGGGTTCATGCAGAATTATGGGCATGAACTACTCAACTCAAGGACTCAATGATACTTCTCATCTCAAGACTGCTCGACTCATAGGGTTCATGCAGAATTATGGGCATGAACTACTCAACTCAAGGACCTTCAAAGGTAACATGTAATAGCCCCATGATTAGGAATATAATCCCAAAATGATTAGGAACTCAATACTCAAGACATAGAACTTGAAGATACTACTCCTCTCAAAGATACTCAATTTATGGAGTTCACGCGGAATTATGGGCATGAACGACTCGACTCATGGGTCTACATAATAATATGGAACTCATGTATATATACGACTCTTCTCATTCTCATACTTACTTTCTCAAAGCTTAGCTCAAATCGATAGTTGATCTTAAAGGATTCACAATAGAACTCAAAGACTTCATTTAACTCTACTCTTAACTCTTTCTTGAATTTAAATTATGAATTAAAGAGTTATGATTCATGATACAAAGGATCTCGATGATAGTGTAGACTTATGAATATATTTTCCTCATTCTCGTACTCACTTGCTTGAGTCTTGAAACAAGTTATTAGAAATTGTAGAAGACTCCTCAAAAGACTCAGAGGGACTTTCTCAAAAGACTCGAAAGAACTCTCAAGACTTGACTCTTAACTCTACCTTGAATTTGAATTAGAATTCAAAGTTATGATTTATGATAGGAAGGATATCATGATGATTAAATGAGCTTTAGATAGTTAATAATGAGAAACGGTTGAAAAATACTATCTGGGGAGCAAGTCTGCGATGTGGAGATGAATTATAATGTTTGCTCGTGAAATAATTTTTTAAACAATGGAGTCTACATTCTCTCCGCAACACGGAGAGGGAAATTTAACTTCTGAGGAATAGGTCCGCAACGTGGACCTGGTACCTTATTTTCTGCCTGATCTTTTCTTACTCGTTTTTCGACCCTAATTCGCCTAGAATCGAATGATTTCTTTCCCAATCACTTAGATTTGAATACTCAACTTATGTACATGCTAATCTACTCCAAACCACCCTCAATTAACTAACTTTTATCTCAAGAACTCATCAAACACATCCTAATTCAAGAACTGAAACAATACTTTCAAGAAACAAATCATGAACTCAAACTCTTCAACTTTAAGAATGAAACTTCGCTGAAAATAACATGATTGGCATGTGGATGAATGAACCTAAAACTATGAGAAACTCACATACCTCAAACTACTAGGTTCTTGGCAAAATCTTGAATTTCTTGAACGAACGCTTGAAACTTTGAACTTTTTCTCCTTTTTTCTCTTCTTGAACTCTCTTCTAAAACCTTAAGCGTATTTAGATTTATGAAAACTGAAAAAATCAGATTTGTCCCCAAAATATTACTAAAATTCGTTTTAAGCTGATTGGGTAAGGGAAAAACCAAAATACCCTTCATATTTTCGGGTAACTTTCCTTAATTGGACAATCTGACTTCAAATGGGCATATCTCCCTCATACGAGCTCGAAAATTAGCAAACTCAGCGGCGTTGGAAAGAGGATTTCAAGACCTTTCATTTGATATTTTACGGGTCTCCTAACTGATCATGTGTTAAAAGTTATGATCGTTTGAAGTTGACCCAAAACTTAAAAGAACTAAGGAATGACTTGAATGAATTCTGTTTAATTCTTTTTGGAACTCAAGGTGCTATATATCTAGTAACCTGACCTTAATACTTGAGAGATTTAAAAAAAATCGGTAAAATCTTACTCACAACTAAACATGGTTAGAGTCTTAGCTAAAAAAAAAAAATTGGGTGTGACACCTACTAACCCTACTCCCTACCCCCACACTTATAAAATAATTATTTTTGAAAAATATTTCAAATTTAATTTATTTTTATTTCTTACGCCACTCCCCCGCCACCCCCGTCAAATCCTTTTTTTAAAAAAAAAACTAATTTTGGGAAATATTTCAAAAAAAATATTATTATTTAGCCACCCCCCGCCGCCCCATCAATTTTTCATTATTACCTCCCCGCCCCCCGGCACCCAGTAATTGATATGGAAATGTTTGTTGGCTAATGATCATTCACAACTTGACAAACTTCATCTTGCTTGCGAAGATTGGGGATTCTTTCAGGTATATATACATTTTAATATGAGGGGAAAAAAGTAGTTATTTGATTGATATCTTGTTGGCTTACATGTTTTACCTAGCTCTCCTTCAAAGTTAATTTCATTCATAATTCATTCAATCCTTTGAAGGTATATATACACTAGCTACTAGATATTTTTGTAAAATTCTATTATAATAACATATTTTTTTGTGAAATTCCAAAATCAACTCAATGCATGGTGAAACTAAATCTTATTAAAACAGTAGGAAACTTTCTAATTTATCAACATGAAATAATTAGGAGTACTATTTTTCTTCGAGAAAAGAATTGAAAACACCTCAAAACTTGCCACAAGTTATTAGTTTCGTTCTCAAACTATTGGCAGTTAAAGTCGACAAAAGTATTGAAAACACCCTTAAACTTGACGAGAATTTAAGGTTATATTTCACTCATGTTGCAAAATCAAAATGTATTTAAGTTTCGTTAGTCAAATAAAACAGTGTTTTTAAAGCTGTGAATGATTCAAAGATAAAACTATTAATTTGCGTCATTTACTAAAATATTTATAAAAATAGCCATCAGACATTTATCAATGAAAAAACTAATAACAATAGTGATTTTTTTATGTCTTTTATATTTAGATGATGAATCATGGAGTGAGTTGTTCACTATTAGAGAAAGTGAAGTTAGAAAACCAAGGGTTCTTCAATTTACCCATGGAAGAGAAGAAAGAGTTTGACCAAATGTAAGGACAATATATATCCCCACTCCCCACTCCCCACTCCCATTTACAGAAAAACCAAACGACTTTTTGTAGTTTTGTTTGTGTCCCATCAGTACTACTATTTTTTGCAGTGGCTTTTGTATCTTTACTTCTCTATTTTATTAATTATCGTAAGTTTTTCTCTATATTTTGTACTCCCTCTTTCTCGTTTAAAAAGAATGATCTATTTTTTTAATTCATTTAAAAATAATTATTTTTTCCATTATTGAAAATATTTTAATTTCAGTTTTTCACGTAGTATATCTAAGATCATAAGATTTTAATGGACAATTTTATACATTTGATATATCTTTAATTTAAAATCACAAAATTCAAAAAGAAATTATGTTCTTAAACTTTGTGTCAAGTGAGGAAATTATTATTATCAACTCTCTATAGTGTATAGATAGACTGATTAATTATTGGAAGGTCATGATGACATGGGCCTAGTGTCAGCACCAAATGACTTTATCAATATGATATTATTTTTAAATATTTTTTTAGTTCATTTCTATTTGTCTACTGTACAATAGATATTTATTTTTAGTTATTTAGTTTGATAATTAAAAAGATAATTTATCATTTACTTATTAATTTATTTTTATTATTAACAAATAGTTATTTTCCTAATGCATTTGTCAAAATAGTGAATTTATTATATTTAAAAAATGATAAATTGAACTCGAATTTTAACATTTCAACCACTAAAAAGTAGCTAAAAAAAACAATTGGCAAATTTTATCCAAAAATCTCTTGCATATACATAGAAAATTTATGAATCCATACTCACAGATATCCAATCTTTCTTGTTTAAACCTCATAAAGACAAACAAACACAAACATATGTTATCCATACCACCGTGTGGATTAATAAAATAATCTCACCCAAAAAATGTGACATGCACCCAGCCAAGTACAAAAGACTTTTTCAACCATTTGAACTCAAAACTATAATTATTTTGATTATCAAAGAGCCAGGATGAATGCCTTCACTTTTCAAAATAAAACTGACAAATATTTATGGTTCCTCCTTTGGAAAAAGCAGTTGGTCTCTGAATTCCTTCAATGATTTTTACATCAATGGTGGCTTATTTATGGTCACAAAGCTAAGATACTTCCACAACTAGTTCGAGAATGATAAGAATACTTTTGTCAAAAAAATAAAATAATCAAAGAACACCAAATTTTTATACTCTTACATTTTTTCCACAGGTTTCATATTCTGTGAATATTGTTGGACAAATGATAATCATACCCAGGATAATGTCCAAACTAAATAGCAATAGGAAGAGAGTAACAACGACATCAAATATTGAAATGGGTAAAATATGATACCCAAATAAGTAATACAATAATATTGATGAAAAACTTGGCAGTGTCAATAAATTACTACTCAACACTCGTTTATTTCTTACAACTCACAATTATATTACTTCCACACTATTTTCTCACAAACTAAGAAGTAGTTTGTGGATTACTCTCTGTACTCTCTATTGCTTCTTTATTTTTTTTTATGTGTTCTTACAAATGAGCATAAGTGCTCTATTTATAAGAAAAGTTATGCATGTTTGATGTCACTAATGACATCAATGGAAACTAACAATTCAAACTTGTAGGTAAACAACTTTGACATATATGTGGTAGCCAATTTTCACAAAGTTTGGCTGCCAAACTTTACCAAAATTCTATCAAATTTTGACCACTAAAATTCTACCAAACTTCCACAAATATGGCTACCAACTTTCACATTTGTGGCTTGCCAATTTTCACATTTGTGGTAAGTAATTTCAACAAATATGGCTGTCAAATTAGTTATTGTTTTATTCCCACAATCTCTCCCTTAATTTTGATTTTTCTTCTTTATTCCAAGGCTTGATCTCAATCTCTGAAAATCTTCAAACTTGAGAGGCTTTGTAAAGATATATGCAACTTGATCATGAGACTTCACATACTTGAGCTCTACCTCTTTCTTGGCAGTGCATTCTCGGATAAAGTGATAGCTTGTGTCAATGTGCTTTCTCCGATCATGATACACTGGATTCTTTGCAAGTGCTTGCGCCGATTTGCTATCAACACAAATCATTGTGGCTTCAATTTGTGGTAAATTGAGTTCCTTCAATAATCTTCTCAACCAAATAGCATGACACGTACATGATGTCGCTGCCACATATTCAGCTTCACAAGTCGAGAGAGTAACAATTGATTGTTTCTTTGAACTCCAAGAAATAACACAATCACTCCAGAAAAATACAAAACCAGATGTGTTTTTTCTATCATCAACATCTCCTGCATAATCACTACCACAATATCCCACAATATTAAAATCATCAGAAGAACAATAAAATAGTCCAAGGTCGATTGTACCTTTTAGGTAACGTAGAATTCTTCTAGCGACCTTCAAGTGACTAGAGGTGGGAGCTTCCATGAAGCTACTTACTACTCCAACTGCAAAGAGTATATCTGGTCTCGTACATGTCAAGTACCTCAGACTTCCTACGAGACTTTTGAACAGAGTGGAGTCCACCTTTTCTCCATCATCAAACTTTGACAATTTTGTCCCACTTTCCATTGGGGTGTTCACAGGGTTGAAATCGAACATATGGAACTTCTTCAAAATCTCCTTTGTATAGCTTTCTTGAGATATGAAGATGCCTTCCTCCATTTGCTTCACTTCTAGGCCCAAGTAATATGACATGAGCCCTATGTCCGTCATCTCAAAATCAAGGGACATAACTTTCTTGAAATCTTCAAATAAAGATGGGTTGTTACCCGTTAGAATGAGATCATCAACATAAAGACAAACAAGCATAATATCTCCATTAGTATGAACTTTAATGTAAAGAGCATATTCATGGAGACAACGAGTAAACCCATTGTCTTTAAAGTATTTGTCAATGCGACTATTCCAAGCTCGTGGAGCTTGCTTCAATCCATATAAGGCTTTCTTCAACCTCAACACCTTATCTTCGTGATTTTTAACCACAAAACCCAATGGTTGCTCAACATAGATTTCTTCTTCAAGATATCCATTCAAGAATGTCGATTTGACATTTAGTTGATGGATTTCCACTTCATTTGCGCCGCTAAAGAGATCAATAGATGAATTGTCTCCATGCGGGCAGCAGGTGCATAGACTTCCTTGTAGTCTATGACATGCCTTTGTTTGTAGCCTTTAGCCACAAGTCTTGCCTTGTATCTCTCTACCTCTCCATGGACATTTTTCTTCATCTTGTATACCCATTTGACTCCAATTGCTCGATGGTCCTTGGGAAGAGTTGTTAACTCCCAAGTGTTGTTCTTCTCTATTGGCTGGATATCCTCCTCCATGGCTTGTCTCCACCTTTTGTGAGTAACAGCTTCATAAAAATTCATTGCTTCACTATTAGCAAAGAGACGACACAAAAAATAAAAAAAAATTAGTAATTTCTTCTGTGTCATCATAGAGTTCTTGGATGCTCCTCATCCTATGTGGTCTTTCACTTGAACTCTCTTGAGTAGATAGAGATGCAACATTTGCTAGTGAAGGATGCGGGGTTGAATCATGTACAGGTGTCATGGTCTCATGTTCTTCTTCATCTCCGAAGTATGGAAGAAAATCATATGTTTTTTTCTTTCAGAGCCTCCCAGTTCCATGATGCTTATTCATCAAATTCAACATCACGACTCACCACCACCTTGTTATTGCTTGGATTGTACAATTTGTAGCCTTTTGAACTTGCGTCATAGCCAACAAACACATACTTGACACTACGATCGTCAAGTTTCGCTCTCCCTTGATGTGGAACATGAGCATAGGCTATGCTCCCAAAGATTTTCAAGTGCTTAACACTTGGTTTTCTTCCAGTCCATGATTCTTGAGGTGTTTGATCTCGTACATTTTTTATTGAAGACATGTTTCTCAAATAAACTGCACAAGAAACAGCCTCGGCCCAAAATTCTTTTGGTAGATGTTTAACTTTCAACATACATCTAGCCATATTAAGAATTGTTCTGTTCTTTCTTTCTGCAACTCCATTTTGTTGGGGAGAGTAAGCTACCGTTAGAGGGCGACAAATTTCATGAGATTGACAAAAATCATTAAATTCTTTTGAAGTGAATTCGCCTCCTCTATCGGACCTTAATGCTTTTATTTCGTAGATGCTTTCTTTTTCTACAAGTTCTTTGAAATTTTTAAAGGCAACAAAAACTTTAGAATTTTGCTTCAAGAAGTATACCCAAGTATTTCTACTGAAATCATCAATAAAGAGCAAGAAGTATTTTATTTTACCAAAAGAAGCTGGATTGATTGGACCACACACATCGGTGTGTACAACTTGGAGTGGCTTACTTGTTCTTGATGTAGTCTCCTTTGGAAAACTCGCTTCACACAACTGATTTGGATGGTTGATTGACGGAATCCCATCAATCATCTCCTTATCTCCCATTGATTTGAGTGCTTCAAAGTTCAAGTACCCAAATCGCATATGCCAACACCATGAGTCATCTTGAACATTAGCCTTCAGACACTTTGCATCCATGGTTTTAAGATTCAAAGGAAACAACCTATTCTTTGCCATATGCACTTTAGCAATTAAGTTGTTACTTGAATCTCTAAGCCAAAGATGCATATTTTTCATATGAATATCATATCCTTTTTCAATAAGTTGACCCAAACTCAAAATATTACTTTTCAATTTTGGCACATGATGTTTGCGTAATCAACGACACAACTTCCAATTTAAGTGTCTACGATCGTGCAATAGTATAATAACCCAACCAAGGGTTGGGGTCGAGTCCCAAGGGAGTGGTTTCGAGAATTAATAGAAAAACAAAATTTAGTTCTAACTAGTAGTAGCTAAAGACATTAACGATTAAAAGCATTGTAAATTAAAGGGGGACACAAAAGTGTCATATATCAATTTGGGGGTTTTGTCACAAGTATAGCAAAAATAGTGAAATGCAATAAAAAGCAAGTATAACGGGAGATTCTTGGGGTGTGACCGCAATACAAATTAATCTAGATTATTGGGTACAATTTTTCGATAGAAAATCTATAGAATAATAGTGACTAGGCTAAGCTTTAAATGGAAATAAGTTCTCTCTCGAGAACTTACCCCGTTTCGAATAGGTTCCTCTCAGACACCCACTCGCCGCGTGAAGACCAGCCTACGCCTTACCCCACTCACTCTATCGAGCTGAGTGTTAGGATATGGGACTAGGGCTCACCCTCTAGGGTTGAACCTCATGTCGACCCACTCCTTAGGCCATCAGTCTAGTAGCCTTGGTTTCACGACCTCTCTCTTGAGCAAGCCGAAAACACATGGGTGGACTTGTATTTGCAACTAGAAACCCATTAAATTAAACCACAACTACTAGGTGAAATCACCATTAAACTACATTTAATCTATCAGCAAGCAAGCCCAACAACAATATTACTCATGTTTGCTAAATCACACTGGGGTTTTTCGCCACGCATCAAGAAATAGAAATTTATACCTTCAATGATGTTGAAATCAAATGGGTATAGAAAAATAAGTCTTGATTTGAGCAAAGAAATAATAATCCAAGAGACCCACTTCCAAATTGAAAGAGATAAAACCCTTTTCTTCTTCAAGTCTTCAAACCCTTACAAACTTAGAGCAAAAATAAAAGTACTAAAATTATATAAATTGTTCTATGTTGAAAATATGATACTAAAGTCTCATACTAAAAAATGATTACTAAACTATCCTCTCTCAACGAGTATTTATAGTTTTCAAAAATTTGTGCTGCAGTGGATCATTCGGCGACATTAGTCGGAATCGCCGATCCACTCGGCGATTCACCCTTAGGTGCATTTCATCGCCGTCTTGCACCATCCTTTGACATCGGCGTGCTCTGTGTCATTGGACGACATAGTACTTCTTCGCGGAACTCTTCGGTAATGCACCGACTGCTCCTTTTTTCCGCCGATTTGATCCTTTCCTTCAGGGCTCAGCACACTGGAACAAAAGGCGAAGTGAGACCCTTCGGCGACTCGCCAAGTGCACTCGGCGATCCTCAGGCCTTCATTTTATCATTCTTTTCAGCCCCTTTTCGTTCCTTTTTGCGACGTAGTGTCCATGCTTTCCTTCAAACTTCAAATACCTGAAACTTAAGTGTTTTTATCAGATATTGAGATAAAGTAAGCATCACAACTTCCCATGCAAGTGTCTACGATCGTGCAATAGTATAATAACCCAACCAAGGGTTGGGGTCGAGTCCCAAGGGAGTGGTTTCAAGAATTAATAGAAAAAAGTTCTAACTAGTCGTATCTGAAGACATTAACGATTAAAAATATTGTAAATTAAAGGGGGTGACACGAAAGTGTCGAATATCAATTTGGGGTTTTTCACAAGTATAGCAAAAACAGTGGAAATAATAAAAAAATCTACGTGAGAGGGGATTCTTGGGGTGTGACCGCAATACAAATTAATCTAGATTATTGGGTATAAGATTTCGATAGAAAATCTATAGAATAATAGTGACTAGGCTAAGCTTTAAATGGAAATAAGTTCACTCTCGAGCAACTTACCGCATTTCGAATGGGTTTCTCTCGGACACCCACTCGCCGCATGAAAACCAGCCTACGTCTTACCCCACTCACTCTCTCGAGCTGAGTGTTAGGATATGGGACTAGGGCTCACCCTCTAGGGTTGAACCTCATGTCGACCCACTCCTTAGGCCATCAGTCTAGTAGTTTTGGTTTCGCGACCTCTCTCTCGAGCAAGCCGAAAACACATGTGTGGACTTGTATTTGCAACTACAAACCCATTAAATTAAACCACAACTACTAGGTGAAATCACCATTAAACTACATTTAATCTATCAGCAACCAAGCCCAACAACAATAATACTCATATTTGCTAAATCACACCCCAAGAATGGGGGTTTTTAGCCACACATCAAGAAATATAAATTTATACCTTCAATGATGTTGAAATCAAATGGGTATAGAAAAATAATTCTTGATTTGAGCAAAGAAACAAAAATCCAAGAGACCCACTTCCAAATTGAAAGAGATAAAACCCTTTTCTTCTTCAAGTCTTCAAACCCTTACAAACTTGGAGCAAAAATAAAAAGTACTAAAATTATATTAATTGTTCTATGTTGAAAATCTGATAATAAAGTCTCATAATAAAAAATGATTACTAAAATCTCCTCTCTCAATGAGTATTTATAGTTTTCAAAAATTTATGCTGCAGCGGATCAGTCGGCGACATTAGTCGAAATCTCCGATCCACTCGGTGATTCTCTCTTAGGTGCAGTTCATCGCCGTCTTGCACCATCCTTTGACATCGGCGTGCTCTGTGTCATTGGGTGACATAGTACTTCTTCGCAGAACTCTTCGACGATGCACCGACTTCTCCCTTTTTCCGCCGATTTGATCCTTTCCTTCAGGGCTCAGTACACTGGAACAAAAGGCGAAGTGAGACCCTTTGGCGACTCGCCAAGTGCACTCGGCGATCCTCAGGCTTTCATTTTGTCATTATTTCCAGCCCCTTTTCATTTCTTTTTGCGACGTAGTGTCCATGCTTTCCTTCAAAGTTCAAATACCTGAAACTTAAGTGTTTTCATCAGATATTGAGATAAAATAAGCATGTGAGGACACAATTTATATTAAAATATAGCCCTAAATGAGTCCAATTTTTGGACTCATCAGCACATAATAAACATTGTTAATCAATTTATGATCACCATCTTTACAAGATATCAGAATCGTACCTATCCCTTCAATTTGGATCTTTGAGGTATCTCCAAAAGACACATTACCTTTCACCATCTTCTTTATCTCCACAAACTTGTCTTTGTGGCCACATATATGATTGCTTGCTCCATTGTCAAGATACCATGAACTGCAATCATTTGTATCTTCTTTGAGTGCTAATAACAACGTTAACTCGCCTTCGTCTTTGTTGTTGTGAACAATATTAACTATCTCTTCAATATTACTACGACATTCCCAAGAGTAATGCCCTATTTTATGATAGTGATAACACACAATTTTAGATTTTTCATACCTCATTTCATTTGTACCTTGATAGGCTCCACGTCCTCTTCCTCCTCGTTGACCACGGACACGACCTCTGAATGACTGGTGACTCTTATCTTCATTGTTGAATTTATTGGTATAACTTCTTCCTCTTCCACGGCCTTCACGGCCTCGCCATTTTCCATTTCCTTTGTAACTTTTCTCACTTTCAAATCCTTTGAAGGATGCCTGAGTTTTAAGAAGTTGCTCTAGTGGCTCTTTTTTTCTCCTTTTCATTTTCTCTTCGTGGTCTAGTAAAGAGCCTTCCAATTGTTCTACCGTCATAGAGTCTAAATATTTAGACTCCTCAATTGCACACACAACATAAGCAAATGTAGGTGTTAAAGAACGAAAGATCTTTTCTACCGCACGCACATCATCTACTTTCTCTCTGTATCTTCTTAGTTGATTTACAACAACCATCAATCTTGAACAGAAATACGAAATGGATTCGGATTCTTTCATTTTTAAAACTTCAAAGTTAGCCCTTAGAGTTTGAAGTTTTATCTTCTTCACTTTATCAACTCCTTGGAGAGAATTTTGTAAAATCTCCCAAGCTTCTTTTGAGGTGGTTGCATCAGCCACCTTCTCAAACATGTCATCATCCAAACATTGATGGATAAGAGTGAGGATCTGTTGATCTTTATTTTTTGTCTTTAACAGGACCTTCTTTTCATTTGAGGACAAAGTTTCCTCATTAACGAGTTTTGTATACCCTTTGTCTACAATGTTCCAATCATCTTGAGAGCTAAGAATGACTTTCATTCGTAGACATTTATTTTCATAATTTTCTCTTGTGAGACGGGGGTACTGAAAGGACAACAAACTATTATTTGTCATGGCTCTGATACCACGTTGTTGGATAAATGATAATCACACCCAGGATAATGTCCAAACTAAATAGCAATAGGAAGAGAGTAACGACACCAAATATTGAAATGGGTAAAATATGATACCCAAATAAGTAATACAATAATATTGATGAAAAACTTGGTAGTGTGATATACAGTGAGTTTACGGTATTTCTAATACAATTCACTTACAAGTTGTGTGTGTCTAGGGACTTTTTGTATGGGTTTTTATGTGTCTTTATCATGTTTTGTAGGAAAGATGTTCAGGCGCGGAATTAAAGAGACAGCTAAAAGAAATGCAGAAAAGGGCATCTACGGAGATGATCTACGGACCGTAGGTCTATTGACGCTCCGTAGATCGTGGTTGTAGATCAGCAGCCAAGGCATGGAGGCAAATCAGGGAAATCTGACCAAGTGTGGAACCACAGTGCCCATTGACGGTCCGTAGATCCATCTACGGACCGTACTGTTGATCCGTAGATAGATACTACGAGGGTTCCAGTATCTGATTTTGAAGATTTTAAGTGTGGAGCTACGAAGGGGTATTGACGGACCGTAGATCGATCTACGGTCCGTACTGTACATCCGTCGTTTGCTTCAGAGAAGCTGGTTTTTGGGAGCTGAAATATTTTCTAAGTCTTGGCTGACGAAAGGGACTTATGGACCGTAGATCCTTCGACGGTCCGTAAGTCAGTCTCGTGGAATGAAGACACGTACCTGAAACAAGCTTTCCTTAATTTGTTTCCCTTTTTATTTAGGATTTGTTTTCTATAAATAGGGCATGTAAACCTCATTTTTGGGGGTTAGACATTATTATTGTAGTTTTACTTTGTGACTTTGGAGTTTAACTTGGAACTTTAGCAATTATTAATCTCCTAAGTTCATTTTGAAGATTTTTAGCGTTCAAATTCTGGGTTTATTATTCCTCTTACGTAAGTTCATAATTCGTTCATCTAAGATTATGAATTGTGTTCTTGCTATTATGGGTAACTAAACTCCACAACTAGGGTTGTGGGAACCATGAGCGATTAACAAAGTATGAATAGTAAATAAGCAATTCTTGAATAGTGTTTTGCATGCATTGATAATTCT
>JAJOOS010021060.1:0-18458 GCA_029582725.1 Solanum chiquidenum
TATACAAATGAAAGCATGATTGTGAAAGGTTTCTCACATAATAAGGGTTCTTAGGGTTGAAAGGTCTTCTCACCTAAAATGAACAAATGTTAAAGAGCTATTCTAATATTAAGGTGAGAGGTGATTACCTATGCTCTCTAATTGAAATGACAAGAGGTGATTACCCATGTCATATGATATAAGGACAAGAGGCGATTACCCATGTTCCTTTATGAGTTAAGATGAATATGATTAAGAACTATTCCGTGAAAGTTAAGCTTAGTACTGAGTGAACAAGTGGCGATTACCCATGTCCCATAAACTATGTTCCATCATAGGATTGTCTAGATAGGCATTAGCTAGTGGATACACATAAGTTAGAAGTTCACGGTCCTTACCTGGCAAGTAGGACAATCCTTTTCGGTGTGGGAGACACCGGATTCCCTGTTAATAGCTCACATGTTCTTATATGTCGGTTAACGCTAATTCCCACAAGCAAGTTAAGATAAACCAAGGTTAATTCAACGCAGTATCTCATATGTGTTTAATATGACGTTCACCTGTATTGATCATGTTTTATGACTTATGTTTTCTAACATTCAAGATTAATGTTTTAGATTGATCATTGCATGCTCATGAATATGTCCCTTTTTAGCATGTTTCTAATTTTTTTATGCATGGGTATCATACTTGGTACATATTTTTTACTAACGTATACTCTTGCGTACATTTCCCCAAATGTAGGGTCTAATAGTCAGGGTTCCTAGTTTCGTGGCTAGTCAATTGAGGAGATTCCGATCTTTAGTGAGTCCTCATGCTTCGAGTATCGAACAATTATTGTTTTCATTCTTTCCTTACTTTCAGTTTTGCAACATGTTTTACGAGCTATGCGTTGATTCATTCTTATGTATTCGATGGCTTTGAGACGATCGTTAGATTTCTATTTTTCTCTATAAAACTATTATATATTGAAAATGTCTTTTAATCTCTTTATTTTATGTCTTGTGTGATGAAAGCTAAGTGGCTTGTATGGGGCTTCTCTGGGTCTCATACTCCATGTTACGCCTACGGGCTACCTTGGGTCATGACAAACTTGGTAATCAGAGCACAAGGTTTAGAAATATCCTAGGAAGTCTCATAAGCCACGCCGAGTAGATTCTTGTTGATCAGTGTGAAGCACGCCACATTTATGATTGAGAGGCTACAAGATATTTAGGAAACTTCACTTCTTTCATTACTCTAAAGTTGTGCGATAAAGTTTAACTCTATAAGGTCTCTCTCCTAATCCTTATATGATGCTATACAGGAGATGGCTACTCGAAGAGCTTATATTAGAAGGAATGTGAGGGAGAATGTGGAACGAGCAGCTCCTCCTCAAGCTCTTCAATCCCCGGAAGACCCTTTGGTAGAGCAAATGACTAATGCGGAGTTTAGGGCTACTTTTCAAGTGTTGGCTCAAGTCGTGATGGCCCAAGCCAATAGACAGGTTGCAGTTCTCGTGAACCCAAATGTGGGTACCACGGCATCTAGATTAAGGAACTTCACTAGAATAAATCCTCTAGAGTTTCATGGTTCTAAGGTAGAGGAAGACCCTCAAGAGTTCATTAATGAGGTTTACAAAGTGTTGAGGAACATGGAAGTGACATCGATGAAAAAGGCAGAACTGGTCGCTTATCAACTTAAGGGTGTTGCTTAAGTTTGTTTAAATACTGGAAAGAGAAAGACAGGAACATGTGGGTCATCTCGATTGGGAAAAGTTCAAAGTTGCTTTCCTTGATAGGTTCTTTCCCCTTGAGATGAGGGCGGCATAGTTGCTTGAATTCATCAGCCTTCGTCAAGGAAGTGTGAGTGTGAAGGAGTATGCTTTGAAGTTCACACAATTGTCTCCATATGCTCCCACTATGATTGCCGATACTAGGGCAAGGATGAGTAAGTTTGGTTTGGTTGTGTCCGAAATGGTGGTTAAAGGATGTCGTAATGCCAGGCTTATTAATGATATGGACATTTCTCATCCCATGGTTTATGGTCAAAAAATTGAAGAGAAGAAACTTAAGGAGAAGTCTAGGGATGAAAAGAGGGCTAAAACTGATGATGGTAATTTCTCGCGTTCGAGGTCCGATGGACACGGTCGTTCTAATTTTTGACAAAGGTTTTTCGGTCAAGGTTCCTCCAATGTTCCTTCTAAGTTCAACAAAGAGAGGGTGTCTAACCCTAAGACTCAAGGAGGAAGTGGTAGTGGGTCCTTGTTACCTATTTGTGCTAAGTGTGGAAAAAAGCACGAGGGAAAGAGTCTAAAGGGTTCCAATGCTTGTTTTGGTTGTGGTAAGATGACCAAAAGATAAGAGATTGTCCTTCTGTTTCTAAGAATGATGGAGATAATCGCTGAAATGCTCAACCTAATCCTTCATCTGGTCCTAGTGATTCGGGTTCGGGTGCTCTGAAGAAAAACAAATTTTATGCACTTCTCTTGGTGAACAAGATGGTTCTCCCGATGTGGTTACTGGTATAATGAAAGTCTTTCAACTTGATGTTTATGCTTTATTTGACCCCGGTGTTACCTTGTATTTAGTGACGCCATATGTGGCAATGAGGTTTGATGTTCTTCTAGATGTGTTGCTAGATCATTTTTCTGTCTCTACTCCTTTCGGTGATTCTATTATGGCTATGAGGGTCTATAGAAAGTGTCCAATCTACTTGTCCCATATAGTTACTCCTGTTTATCTTGTAGAGCTTGATATGCTAGATTTTGATGTTATCCTTGGTATGGATTGATTGCATTCATGTTATGCTTCTATTGACTATAGAACTCGTGTAGTCAAGTTTCAGTTTTTGAAGGAACCTGTCCTAGAGTGGAAAGGGAGAAATTCTATGCCTAAGGGTCAGTTTGTCTCTTGTCTTAAAGATAAAAAATGATTTCTTAAGGTTGCATTTACCATCTAGTTAGGGTGAGGGATGTAGATTTTGAAACCCCTACTCTTGAGTCGGTCCCCGTAGTTAATAAGTTTTCGAAAGTGTTACCAGATGATTTACCCGGTATTGCTCCCGAAAAGGAAATAGACTTCGGTATCGACCTTCTCCCAGACACTCAACCTATCTCTATTCCTCCTTACCGAATGGCTCCGGCAGAACAAAAAGAGTTGAAGAACAATTGAAAGATTTGTTGGATAAGGGTTTCATCCGACCGAGTATCTCTCTCTGGGGTGCTCCACTCTTGTTCGTTAGAAAGAAGGATTGTTCTCTCTGTATGTGCATACACTATGGGCAGTTGAACAAGGTTATCGTTAAGAATAAGTATCCTCTCCCGAGGATAGATGACTTGTTTGACCAACTCCAAGGGGCGAGTTACCTTTCTAACATTGACCTTCGGTCGGGTTATCACCAATTGAGAGTGAAAGAATATTATATTCTGTGAAGATGGCTTTTCAAAATCAATATGGTCATTACGAGTTTTTGGTAGTGTCATTTTGTTTGACTAATGCTCCGATGATATTTATAGATTTGATGAATAGGGTGTTTAGACAATACCTTGACATGTTTGTAATTTTATTCATTGACGATATATTGATCTATTCAAGAAGTAAGGGTGAACATATTTATCATTTTAGGATTATGTTGCAAGTCCTCAAGGACCAACAACTCTTTGCGAAGTTTAGCAAATGCGAGTTTTAGTTAAGGTCTGTGTCTTTTCTTAGTCATATTGTTTCAAGTAAGGGTATTGAGGTAGATCCTAAGAAGATGGATACGGTTAAGAGTTAGCCTAGACCTCTATCCCCTTCGGATACTAGAAGTTTCTTGGGTTTAGCTGGTTACTACAGAAGGTTTGTTGAGCAATTTTCTACGATTTCTATTCCATTGACAGCATTGACTCAAAAGAAGGCTAAGTTCATATGGTCTGAAGCATGTGAAAAGAGTTTTCAAGAATTGAAAGATAGACATACTTCCGCTCTGGTGTTCACTTTACTGGTAGGGACAGCTGGTTTTGTTGTTTATTGTAACACCCCATAGTTTAGTAGACCATCTAGGGTTAAGTTTGAGGGCTACAAGTCAAGACTAGAGGGCAAGAGCCAAGGCAAAGGGGCAAGGTCCAAGGCTAGAGCCAAGGCTCCCCCAAGCTTTCCATGGCACTGCCTAGGACCATGAGAGCCTACACGGCTTGTGGTGGCCACCACGGCTTGTGGGGCCACCTGTGGTGGTGAGGCAGTGAACCCCTTAAAGCTGCCAAAGAATGGCTCACCTTCATGAGCCACTTCACGGCCAGTGGTGAAGATCATGGCTCGTGGGAAGGCTCGTGAAGAGGCCTTACTATTTTTGGAGGCCAAGACATATGGCCTAGGCACTGCCCAAGTACCATGGCAGGACCACGACTCATGGTAGGAACCATGGCTCGTGGAGCCTACCGTGGTGCTAGGGAGTAGGCTGCCTAGTGAGGGGCACAATGGGAAATTCCAATTTAGGTGGTTATTAAGTGAGGTCATTTTGTATGGACTTAGAACACCTATATAAGCTATTTTAACCCTTTAACCACCCCAATTAAGTCATTATTTCCCAAAATCCAAATCAAATCCAAAAGTTCTCCTCTAAAATATTTCTCTCTCTAGAACTTGAAGAAGATAGAGTTTGAAGCTAGGTCAAGATCAAGGCAGCCAATCTTTTAAGCTTTGTGATGGCATTGTAATCAAGGTATGATAGCTTATTCATCCATGGATTCTTCCATCCATGGAGCCCCTTAGAATTTCCCAATTTGATGAAGAAAAACTCCCATTCTAGTTAGGGTTTCTTCAATGTTGTGGGTTATGATGAATGTTGATCCAAGTGAGTAGATAATGATTTTTTATGGTTTAATTGTTAGTAAATCGTGTTATTATGATGATATTACATGTTTCTATGGTTAACCCTAGTCTAATTGATCAAATTGAAGTAATGTGGGTTTATGCCTTGTGAAGGGAAATTGAAGACTTAGATTTGATCTTCTAGAATTAATGACATGTATAGTAATTGTTCAAGAATAGAAGAATGTAAAGATGAATTGAATTAGATTAAAGTATATATGATGGATCATGACTAGTAATGATTGATATTGAGCCTTTATGATGAGATATGGTTAGAATTGCTTAAGAATGAAGCTTGTGACTATAGTATCTTGTGACCTAGATATGGATGATGATTGTATGAAGTAAATATTTGAGAGTAAGGCTTGTTGTCATGAATGTTGATCACTAGGGATTTGAGAGTAAAGCTAATATGATGAATTATGTCTATTAGGGCTTTGATAGTAAAGTCTATATGAGAATAGAAGAATAATGGATAGAATTGTGGTGAAAGGCCTTTACCTACCTAATCTATCTTATGAATGTTTGAATGCATAAAGTGATAGAATCACTTGAACATGGATTGATTGTCAAGGACATCCTTCCATGAGACATGAATGTTGAGTAGGGCTTAATAACTAATCTAAGGGGTGTATGCTTGGCCCCAGGTTGATATTCACAATAAGATGGAAGTTCACACATATTCGGGTTTGGGCTCCAAGAGAAAGGAGAACCACACCTAGTTGAGTCCGGACTTTCAAAGAAAAAGGGGGACCCTCACATAGTAGAGTTCGGGTTTCCTCAAAGTAGGTCTCATGAGATAGAAGCCTTCACCTAGTAAAGTCTGGGTTTCTAGTAGTAATCTTCGTATCCAAGGAACTAAGACGTGCTTAAAGAAGTAACTCATAGGGTTCAAAAGAAAGATGAACTAAGACATACTTAGAGAGGCATCTCATAGTGTTCCAAGAGTAAAATGAACTAAGACGTGCTTGAAGAAGTACCTCAAAGTGTTCAAAAGAATTAATAAACTAATACATGCTTAAAGAAGCATCTCATAGTGTTCAAGGTAATAATGAACTAAGACATGCTTGATGAAGCATCTCATAGAGTTCAAACCTAATAATGAACTAAGATGCTCTTAAAGAGTACCTTATAGTGTTCTAAGGTTTTAGGAGAAGGACTAGTCCCCAACAAACAAGTATGAGTATGATGACCTAAAGAAGTACTTAGTATGGATGGGATTATGGGGTCTTATCCATGCATTGCAGAAGTATGACTTAAGGTTACCTAAGAAGTGTTTCTCTTATATGATGTATGTTTTAATGGATTGTTGCTATAGGTGTCTTCCATGATATGTTTGACTAAAGGTGAGATATTCCCTTGTCTATGAGAAGTAAGCTAAGGATGAGATCAAAGGATGATAAAGAGGTATGAAGGCTTAAAAGTGGTACTTAGTATAGGTGAGATTATGGGGTCTCATTTATGCATTGCACAAGTATGACTTGAAGGTTACTTATGAAGTTTTTCTTATGTTATGGGAAATTAAGTATGGACTATGCTTATGAATATGTGGTATATCCTATGCTATTGGATTATGCCTTATGTTGACTTATGCTCATAATATGTCTACGTTGGAGATTATGCCTATGTACATGTTGTTATCTCTTATGATTTTGACTTATGTCTTATGTTGACTAATGCCTCTTATATGCTTATGTTGATGGTTTATGCTAGCCATCATATTTAGTACATTATTGTACTAACGCATACTTTTGCCTACATTCCTATCAAATGTAGGGTTCGGTGATATTGACTTCCATCCTCGTGGCTGGATTCATAGTAGATCAAGAAGAGAAGTTTTGGTGAGTCCTCATAGCATCGAAGACTTGATCACCCTTATGTCTTTCTTTTATGTTAGACTTTTGTATGGGCTGTGTCCCTAACTCTTTAAAGTATTAGATGGTTTGAGACAAATGTAATAGACTTATGCTTTGTTTTATGAGACTTTCATTGTATTGAAAAATGTTTTAAATTTCCATATTTTTCTATTATTTTATGTTGTGATATGCTAAGTGGCTTACATGGAGCCTTTTAGGGGTTCTATGTGCCTTGTTACATCTAGGGGGTACCCCTGGGTCGTGACATTTATTGTGATGCCTTGAGAAATGGGCTAGGATGCATGCTTATGCGAAATGGGAAACTCATTGCCTATGCTTCAAGGTAACTTAAGATTCATGATAAGAATTATCCTACCCATGCCCTTGAACTAGCGGCAATTGTGTTTTCTCTTAAGCTCTTGAGACATTATTTGTATGGTGTTCATGTTGATGTTTTTACCGACCAGAAGAAATTGCAATATGTGCTTAATTAGAATGATCTAAATCTTCTCCAAAGAAGGTGGCTTGAGTTATTGAAGGATTATGATATGAGTATTCTCTATCACCCCGGTAAGGTGAATATGGCGGCGGATGCTCTTAGTCAGTTATCTATGGGTAGTATTGCTCACATCAAAGATGATAAAAAAGATTTGGTTCGAGATGTTCATAGATTGGCCCGCTTGGGTGTTCGGTTGGTAGACTCTTCTAAAGGTGGGGTTATGGTTCACAGTGGGTCAGAATCATCTTTTGTGGCGGATGTGAAAACCAAGCAAGGTCTTGATCCGACATTGGTTGAATTAATGGAAGCGATGCTTAAAAAGTCCGTAGAGTATTTCTCTCAAGGGGGAGATGGTGTACTTATGTATCAAGGTCCTTTGTGTGTTCCTAATGTAGACGACTTAAGAGAAAAGATCTTGTCAGAAGCCCATTATTCTCGATATTCCATTCACACCGGAGCCACCAAGATGTACCGTGACTTACGGTAGATCTATTGGTGGAATGGGATAAAGAAGGATATTGTGAGATTTGTGGCTAAATGTCCCAATTGTCAACAAGTGAAAATTGAGCATCGAAATTGGGAGGTTTATCCCAAGATATTATCATTCCTACTTGGAAGTGGGAAGATTTGAATATGGCCTTTGTTTTTGGGTTGCCTCGCAGCTGGCAACAACATGACTCGATTTCCCGTCAAGGTTTCTTATTCGGCGGAGGACTATGCTAAGTTGTACAGGAGAGATATGGTAAAGTTTCATGGAGTTCCTTTATCCATTATCTCTGATCGTGGTACCCAATTCACTTCTCAGTTTTGGAAATATTTTCAAAAGTGTTTCAGTACTTGTGTTAAGCTTAGTACGACTTTTCATCCATAAACCTATGGTCAAGCAGAGAATACTATCCAAACTTTGGAAGATATGTTGAGAGCTTGTCTGATAGATTTCGAAGGTAATTGGAATGATCACTATTCTTTGATTTAGTTTGCCTACAACAATAGCTACCACTCAAGTATTGGTATGGCTCCATTTGAGGCATTATATGTTAGGAGGTGTAGATCTCATAGATATTGGTTTGAAGTAGGTGAAGTTGCTTTGATAGGCCCCAAATTGGTACATGAGGCTATGGAGAAAGTTTGACTTATTAGAGAAAGGTTGAAAATGTCTCAAAGTCGGCAAAAGTCATATGCCGATGTTAGAAGAAGAAATTTTGAGTTTAATGTGAATGATTGGGTTTATTTGAAGATTTCACCCATGAAGGGTGTAATGAGTTTTGGTAAGAAAGGGAAGCTTAATCCCCAATTTGTAGGCCCATATCAGATTTTGAGGAGTATTGGTAAGGTTGCTTATGAACTTGAATTGCCTAATGCATTGGCATCGGTGCATTCAGTTTTCCATGTCTCCTTGTTGAAGAAATGTGTTGATGATCCGACAACTATAGTTCCCTTAGAAGATTTGAGAGTTTAGGGGAATCTTTCTAATGAGGAAGTTCCGGTTGAGATTTTAGACTGACATGTCAAGAAGTTGTTTCCGTGAAAGTGTTGTGGAGGAATCAGTTAGTTGAGGGTGCTACTTGGGAGGCCGAGGCCGATATGATGTCCCGTTATCCTCATCCATTTCCTTCCACCCCTACTCTAGCTTAAGGTATTGAGTTCCTCGTGGTTTACTTTTTTGGTGTCATGTGTTGTAACACCTCGGATTCGACAAAGGGCAACATAGCAATTTTCAAAAGATTCATGGTGCCATCCGACATAGGCCAACCATGGCCCATGGAGGGAACCATGGACCGTAGGACTGGTCCGTGGATAATCACCCAAGTTTTCACAGAAAACCCAGAACTACGGCCTGAACAAATGGACCGTCGTAGGGTCCATGGTCCGTGGATGAGGTTCGGTGGATCAGGGCTCCAAATTCTAGTTTCTGACCCCAAATGACGGACGTGTAGGACAGACCGTCGATCAAACCACGGTCCGTCGATCTAAAGCGTCATCACTGGCGGCAATTATTTTCCTAAGGGCAGTTGGTTCTTTTCCTAATAAGTCCAGCATATTACTATGCCATTTTACCCTTCACCAAAACCCCTATATAAGTGTTTTAACTCTAAAATTTCCCAATCAAAAATCATTCTGTCAAATTTACAAAAGAAGAACAAGTCTCCTACCCAAATATTTCTCTCTCTAGAAAACTTGAAGAAGAAGGGTCCAAGCTAGGGTTTCACAAGTCAAGTCTCCAATTCCTCCATTGAAGCTAAGCAATTGGCATTGAGGTATGATAGTTTTCATCCATAGATTCCTTCCATTCATATAGTTCCCATTTCTCCTATTTTCAAAGCTAGAATTCCCCAATTGAGTTAGGGTTTTCTTCTGTGTTATGGGTTCTCCTAATTGTTGATCTAATTGATTGGTTTATGATCTATGATGCATGAATTGAGTTGATTTCATGATTTTATGATGATTCCTCATGAGCCAATGTAATTCCCATGTTTTCCAATTAAGAGCATAATATGTGGGTCTTGGATTATGAAAAAAGATTATAAGAAATCAAGCACGAATTGATGTGACTACATGAATTTATGATGAATTTCTATGAATCCATGTATAGACCATGATTTCTAGATGTTGACGTGAGTTTATAACTATGAAAGGTGAATTATGGAATTATGCATTTCTTATGAAATCTATGTAAATGTTTTAAGGATGCTTTGATATTGAAGTATCAATGATGTTGCTATTGTTATGTTATTGAAAGGATTTCTCATATACATGTAAGCATGAATTGTGAAAGGTTTTCTCACATAATAAGGGTTCTTAGGGTTGAAAGGTCTTTTCACCTAAAATGAACCAATACTAAGAAGCTATGATAATGATGAGGCAATAGGTGATTACCCATGCTCTCTAATTGAATGACAAGAGGCGATTACCCATGTCGCATGATGTAAGGACAAGAGGTGATTACCTATGTTCCTTCATGAGCTTAGATGAATAGGACTAAGAACTATTCCATGGAAGTTAAGCATAGTACCGAGTGGACAAGTGGCGATTACCCGTGTCCCAAAATTATGTGCCAACATAGGATTATCTAGATAGACATTAGCTAGTGGATCCACAATAGCTAGAAGTTCATGTTCCTTACCATGGAAAGTAGGAACCCCTTTTTCGGTGTGGGTTAGACCGGATTCCATGTTGCTAGCTCATATGGTCTTATATGTAAGTTAAGGCTACTTTCCACAACAAGTAAAGTTATGATGAACCAAGGTTACTTCAAGAAGTATCGTAAGTATGTTTCAAGATGAAACTCACTTGCATTGATCATGTTTTATGACTTGTGTTTTCTAACCCTTTTTATATCATGTTTTAGCTTGATCATTGCATATTATGAAAATGTCCTATTTAGCATGATTTAAATATTTATATGCATGGATATCATACTTGGTACATTGTTTTATACTAACGCATACTCTTACCTACATTTCCCCAAATGTAGGATCCAACATTTAGGGTTCTCAGTTTCGTGGCTAGAGGTTGACTTGAGATATTCTAAGCTTTAATTAGTTTGCATGCTTCGAGGATGGATTTTCATTATTTTCAGTCTTCTTTCTTATTTTCAGTTTTGGACATTATATATGGGCTAGGCCCAATTTCATTCTATTGTACTAGATGGCTATTGATACAAAGTGTTTAGACTTCCTCTTTACTTTTATAAAAATTGTTGGGCCTTGAAATGTATTTCTTTATCTCTTTTGTTCTATGTCTTATGTGATGAATGTTAAGTGGCATGTATGGGGCCTCTTGGGGTCCTATGCACCATGTTACATCTAGGGTGTACCCCTAAGTCGTGACAAACTTGGTAATCAGAGCATAAGTTTTAGAATGGTCCTAGAAAGTCTCATAAGCCATGTCGAGTAGAGTCTTGTTCATGAGTGTGAAGCGTGCAACATTTATGAATGAGAGGCTATAAGATGATTTGGAAACTCCATTTCTTCATTACTCTAAAGTCATGCGATAGAGTTTAACTCTATAAGGTCTCTCTCCTAATCCTTATCCGATGCTCTACAATATATGGTTACTCGAAGAGCTTATGTTAGAAGGAATGCAAAGGAGAATGCAGAACAACAAGCTCCTCCCCAAGATCCTCATGTTTCAGTCGACCCTTTGGCCAAACAAGTGACTAATGCGAAGTTTAGGGCTTCTCTTCAAGTATTGGATCAAGCCATGATGGCCCAAGCCAATTTGATGGTTGTGTTTCCCGTGAATCTAACTATGGGTACGGTGACATCTAGAGTGAGGGACTTCACCAGGCTGAATTCTCATTAGTTTCATGGTTCTAAGATTGAGAAATATCCTCAATAGTTCATTGATGAGTTTTAAAAGGTGCTGATGATAATGGGAGTGATGCCGGTGGAAAAGGCGGAGTTAGCCGCTTATCAACTTAAGGGTGTTGCACAAATTTGGTTCAACCAATGGAAAGAAGGGAGGACGAAAGATGCAGGCTTTCTTGATTGGGAAAAGTTTAAGGTTTATTTCCTTGATAGGTTGTTTCCCCTTGAGATGAGGAAGGAAAAGGTTCTTGAGTTCATCTACCTTCGTCAAGGAAGTAGGAGTGTGAAGGAATATTCTTTGAATTTCACACAATTGTCTCGATATGCCCCCACAATGGTTGTCGATCCTAGGGCAAAGATGATTAAGTTTCTTTTGAGGTTGTCCGAAATGGTGGTTAAAGAATGTCATACCTCAATGCTCGTTAAAGACATGGACATTTCTCATCTCATGGTTCATGCTCAATAGATTGAAGAGGAGAAACATAAGGAAAAGTCTAGGGAGGCAAAAAGGGCTATAATCGGTGATAGAAATTTCTCTCATGCAAGGTTTGATGGATATGGTCGTCCTAGATTTCGACAAAGGTTTTACGGTCAAGGTTCTTCCAATGCTCCTACTATGTTCAATAAAGAGATAGTGTATAACCCTAAACCTCAAGGAGGTAATGGTAGTGGGTCCTTATTACCTACTTGTGCTAAGTGTGGAAGAAAGCATGAGGGTAAATGTATAGCGGGCTCCAATGCTTGTTTTGGTTGTGGTAAGATGGACCACAAAATAATAGATTGTCCTTCAGTTGCTAAGAATAAGGGAGATAATCACTGAAAGGCTCAACCTAATCTTTCATCTGGTCCAAGTGGTTCGGGTAGAAATGCTCCCAAGCATAACAGATTCCATGCACTTCAAACTCGTGGTGAGCAAGAGGGTTCTCCTGATGTGGTTACTGGTATGTTGAAAGTCTTCAACCTTAATGTTAATGCTTTACTTGACCCCGGTGCTACCTTGTCTTTTGTGACACCATATGTAGCTAAGAGGATTGATATTCTTCCGAATGTGTTGTTCAAACCTTTTTCTGTCTCTACTCCTATTGGAGATTCTATTGTGGCTAAGAGGGTTTATAGGAAGTGTCCCGTTTCCTTGTCCCATAGGGTTACTCTTGTTGACTTGGTCGAGCTTGATATGTTAGATTTTGATGTTATCCTTGGTATGGATTGGCTACACTCATGTTATGCCACTATTGATTGTAGAACTCGTGTAGTCAAGTTTCAGTTCCCCAATGAGCCAGTCCTAGAATGGAAAAGGGGAAATTTTATGCCTAAGGGTCAGTATATCTCGTCTTAAATCTAGAAAGATGATTGCTAAAGGTTGCATATACCATCTAGTTAGGGTGAGGGATGTGGACTTCGAGGATCCAACTCTTGAGTCGGTCCTCGTTGTTAATGAGTTTCCAGAAGTATACCCAAATGATCTACCCGGTATTTCTCCTGAAATGGTAATAGACTTCATCATTGTCTTTCTCACAGATACACAGCCTATTTCTATTCCTCCTTACTGAATGGCTCCGGCGTAACTAAAGGAGTTGAAAGAACAATTGAAAGACTTGTTAGATAAGGGTTTCATCCGGGCGAGTATCTCCTAATGGGGTGCTCCAGTTTTTTTTGTAGAAAGAAAGATGGTTCACTCCGTCTATGTATTGACTACCGGCAATTGAATTAGGTCACCATGAAGAATAAGTATCCTCTTCCAAGGATAGATAATTTGTTTGACCAACTTCAAGGAGTGAGATACTTCTCTGGATTTACCTTCGGTCAGGTTATCACCAATTGAGGTTGAAGGAGGATGATATTCAGAAGATGGCCTTTTGAACTCGGTATGGTCATTATGAGTTTTTTATAATGTAGTTTTGTTTGACTAATGCTCCGGTGACATTTATGAATTTGATGAATAGGGTGTTTAGGCACTATCTTGACATGTTTGTGATTGTGTTCATTTATAATATATTAATCTATTCGAGAAGTGAGGATTAGCATATTGATCATTTGAGTATTGTGTGGCAAATTCTCAAGAACCAACAACTCTTTTCAAAGTTTAGCAAGTATGAGTTTTGGCTAAGGTTCGTAGCTTTTCTTGGTCATATTGTTACAAGTAAGGATATTGAGGTAGATCCTAAGAAGATGGATGTGGTCAAGAGTTGTCCTAGACCCATATCTCCTTCAGATATTATAAGTTTCTTGCGTTTAGGTGGTCACTATAGAAGATTTGTTGAGGGTTTTTCTTTGATTGCCTCTCCATTGACAGCGTTGACTCAAAAGAAGGCTAAGTTTATATGGTTTGAAGCATGTGAGAAGGGTTTTCAGATATTGAAGGATAGACTTACTTCCGCTCCAGTGTTGACTTTACCGTAAGGGACTTATGGTTTTATTGTTTATTGTGATGCCTCAAGAATTAGGCTAGGATGTGTGCTTATGCAAAATGGGAAAGTTATTGCTTACGATTCAAGGCAACTTAAAATTCATGAGAAGAATTATCATGCCCATGACCTTGAACTAGCAGCGGTTGTTTTTGCCTTAAAAATTTGGAGGAATTATTTGTTTGGTGTTCATGTGGATGTCTTACCGACCGTAAGAGTTAACAATATGTGTTTAATCAAAAGGATATGAATCTTCGCCAAAGAAGGTGGCTTGAATTATTGAAAGATTATGATATGAGTTTTGTTTATCACCCCGGTAAGGCGAATGTGGTGGTTGATGCTCTAGTCGGTTATCTATGGGAAGTGTTTCTCACATTGAGGAAGATAAGAGAGAGTTGGTTCGAGATGTTCATAGGTTGTCCCGGTTGGGTGTTCAATTAATGGACTCCACCAAGTGTGGTATTATAGTGCACAACAGCTCAAAGTCATATTTTGTGGCGGATGTGAAAGCTAAGCGGTGCTTAAAAATTCCGTTGAGGTTTTCTCCCAAGGGGGAAATGGTGTACTTCGATATCAAGGTTATTTGTGTGTTCCTAATGTTGATGACTTGAGGGAACAGATCTTGTCAGAATCCCATAGTTCTCAATATTCCATTCACCCGGGAGCCACCAAGATGTACCATGATTTATGGGAGATCTATTGGTGGAAAGGGATGAAGAAGGAATTGCGGAATTTATGGCTAAGTGTCCTAATTGTTAACTAGTGAAAGTTGAGCATTAGAAATCGGGAGGTTTATCCCAATAGATTAGCATTCCTACTTAGAAGTGGGAAGTTGTAAATATGGACTTCATTGTTGGCTTGCATCACACCCGATGACAACATGACTCAATTTGGGTTATAGTAGATTGAATAACGAAATCAGCTCATTTCATTCCCGTCAAGGTGTTTTATTCGGCGGAAGATTATGCTAAGTTGTATTTGAGAGAAATGGTAAAGTTGCATGGAGTGCCTTTATCCATTATCTTCGATCGTGGTATTCAATTTACTTCTCTATTTTGGAGATCTTTTCAAAAAGGTCTTAGTACTCGTGTTAATCTTAGTACGACCTTTCATCCACAAACTGATGGGCAAGCGGAGCGTACTATCCAAACTTTGGAAGATATGTTGAGAGCTTGTGCGATTGATTTTAAGGGTAATTGGGATGATCACTTGCCTTTGATTGAGTTTGCATATAACAATAGTTGTCACTCGAGTATTGGTAAAAATTCAAGGTTACGCTTGTTTCTTGGAAAGCTCAAATCAAAGTGGACGGGACCATTCATAGTTTTAGAAATGCTTTCACACAGAGTGGTTGAACTTAAGAATGAGGATGAAAAAATATTTAAGGTGAATGGTCAAAGGATCGAAATCTACTTGGGGCAACCGGAGGAGGTCAAAGAGGTGATCAAAGAATGGGATCTTGATGGAGTTTGTGTAGTCAATGGGTCTGCATCATGTCATAATGTTAGATCAAGCGCTACTTTGGAGGCAACCCAAGATGTAATCTAGAGAGTTTGAAAGTTTTATAGTGATTTTTATATTTTTAAGTTGAGTTTTTGGCAAGAATAGGTTAGTCTAGTGTCCATGTCCACAAAGTGTAAAGAAAAAAGTAAAAGGAAGTCCCAATGTTTGCTACATGTGCAAGAAAGAAAGAAAATTTTGGAAATTTTCAAATTGCAGAAGGTTCTAGAGCTTTGTCGTACAGGTAGTAAGGCAACTTATGAACCGTAGGCTTGATCCGTAGAATCTTGGTGAAAGGTAAGTCATCAAGGACTAGTTCTATGGTTCCCATCTACGAGTCATCGTTCATTCTACAAACCATAGATTGCATCCGTAGAATTTAAGTCCATACACAGTTGCATCTTTATGTAACACCCCGAAAATTCTATGACTTAAGTTAGAGCCTCACCTTATGAATAATGACTTAAAAATAGTTAAAATGATTTTTCTAAACCAAAATTAATGTAAATGACTTCGTTTGGAAGAGTAAAGGTCTTAACATCAAGAAACGACCAAGACGTCCGGAAACAAAAGAAGAATGTGTTCTAGTGTGTCCTTAGGTTTTGGGCAGGTTTGGGAGTGTCGTATGATGCTATAATCTTGTAAAAAGTTTAAAATTAGGTAAATATACGTTTATAGGGTCAAATCGTTCGAATACGACACCCCGGGGCCACCTTAAGGGGCCCCGAGGAGGACCCCAACCTTGGCCAAGCAAGCTGCCAAGGTAGATTGCAAGTTGCACTTGCTGGGAATAGCTGCGTGTCGCTCACTTGTTCCCCCAAGGAGAAAAAATCCAGTTCGCGACGCGGTCGTGTCGCGGACTCTACTGTCTTGAAATGTAATTCCAAATATCTTCAGGGAACAGCTCCGCGTCGCGGATTTGTTCCGCAACGAAAATGCAGAAATTTAGAAATCGGTTTTTATTTCATTAAAGAGTCCAACTAAGTGAGGGGTATTTAGGGTACTATAGGGGACGTGTATATAATCATTTTTAGTCAATTTACCTCACTTTTATCACTCAAACACAAAACCCCAAAGATCTAAACCTAAAGTTCCTCCTTCTCTCTCTCTCTTCCCAAGAACTCCATTGAAGAAGATTGGAGCTTCAAGAAGAAGACCAACTCTCCAAGGTTTCAACTTGGATTTTCGTGGTTAATTCGTCAATAAGGTATGGTTTCTTATCACTCTTGGGATTCCTTTCTCCAAGAGGCCCCTTCAAGATGAATTTCAAAATCTCCAATTTCTAGGTTTTCAATCCAAAAACGTGGGTCTTCTTTCTAAAGTGAAATTGATGTAATAAACTGACTTTGATTGATGTTATATGAACAATTATGGATGAATTTATGTTGTATTGATGGTTTCTTGAAGAATTCCCCATGAGACCCATGTTTCACCTTCTTTTCCAAATTCTAACCCTAGTTTGTGTTGGATATTAATTAAAGGCTATGAATTGAATGTGATGTTATGTAATTCATGTTTGTATGATGATTCTACCCTCGGTTATGTATAATTAGGGTTGAGTCTTTGAATGAAGCCTTGAAGGCTGTGAAGGGAATATGTCAATTGCTTATATTGATGTTGATTATGTTATTACTTCATGAATTACCTTGTATTATGTATTGGTTATGAACTGGTTGGTAATTGAAGTATGAATGTCCCATGAAGGTCATAAAGGTATGAAGGTTGGTTCTTCTTTAAACCCAAGTATAAAGGTAAATTACTTAGATTGTAATGATGCTATAACTAATGTGTTGTTGTGGTGTTGATGACCTAGTTTCCTCATCCTTAACCCTCTACACTTAAATTAGCTATGAAGTATGTATGTATGTATGTATGTTATGGTATGATTGTTATATGATAGAAAGGTAGTTCTCATGATTATAATGTAATGTAAAGTGAAAGGTTTACTCAGTTGCTAAGTGTTTCTAAAGTGAAAGGATTGTTACTCACTTATGATCACATATGAGCTATTATGGTAAGATGTTTACATAAGAGTCTAGTAAAGGCTAATGTGAACTTATGTGAAGACTACAAGATGATTACTAAAGGTAATTATATGCTTAGCACCGAAAGAGCATGTAAATGAGATGGGGGTTTCACATTTAGTAAGTCCGGCTCCCCACATGGGTTTCCTCACGTTTAGTAATTCTGGATTACCCACGGTATATGTTGTCTCATGAAATGGAAACCTCCACGTTTAGTAAGTTAGATTTCTAGAAGCAATCTCCTTGACCCTTAACTATGTGCCAACATAGGACTTTAGCTTAGTGGATCCACCTAGATAGCTATGTATGAATGGTTACACCTTAGGCAAGTGTTAACCCTCTCTTTTCGGTATGGGAGTAGAACACCGGATTCCATGTAGCTCTCATGGTTTAAGTCGGTTATTGCAATATTTCCCTAAGGTAAAAGTAAATGAAGGTATGAAAGGTATGAACCCTTACTAGGGATTTCTTAAGGGTTTCTACATAGTGTAAGGGAGGGTATGGGACTTCTCTTGCACATTGCACTTGTGGGATCGTAAGAGATGGTTGTAGTAGTTTTATCTCATGATTATGATGGTTATGACTGATGTATGTTGAAGCTATGTTATGTATGATCATTATGAATATGGTAACTTATGATGAAATATGATCCTATGAATGTATGCATGAAGTAGATTGCTTAATGTGATACTTGGCTTTGAATAGGATTATGGGGTTCTATTCTTTGCATTGCACTAGTATTGCTTGGGTTGTCTACATGTTGGGATGATATTGTGTTGGTTTGGACTATGATGCTTGCTTTGTGTGCATATTGGATTTACTTGGTAAAAAGCATGTTTTGACTAAAAATGTCCTTTTATGCATGTTTCAATGGTTTTTATGCATAGTAGCCATACTTAGTACGTGTGTTGTACTAACCCATATTTTCTCCCTTTTTCCCCAAACATTTAGGTTCGGGCCGTTGAAGATTCAAGCTTACTTCTCAAGACACTTGGAGTTTCTTCCCCAAGTTGGTGAGTCCTCAAGTCCGAGGACAAGACCATATGATCTAGCTTA